>JAULJZ010158436.1:0-27588 GCA_032270985.1 Heliamphora pulchella | reverse complement strand
GATCGATTTGTGTTTTGATCTTGATCTCGATTCTTGATCTTTACTCCTTGATTCGCCAACAATTGCACCGAACGGTTTGGTCCGAACCCGAATATTACCGAATCCGAATACTACCGAGTAATTAGAGAGAAGAGAGTTATTTGGATGAGAAAAACATGAAATGGAGCTCCCTATTTATAGAAAAAAAAATTGTGTTTAAAAAAAAACTAGCCGTTGGCCGGGCCGGGCCCAACGGTCAAATAATCCAAGCCGTCAAATTTTTAAAAAATCTAATCTCAGTCGTTCATCCGAAAAACTTACCATTGGAGGGGGAGAAGGCTGGGCCAGGCCAGGCCTAACAGCTAGCCCGACCCGGGCTTTGTGGCGGGTTTCATTCGGGCAGGCCTCAGGCTTTTTTTGAGCAGGCTGGAATCGGGCCGGCCCGGCCCGTCGGGCTTTGACAGGCGATCCAAGCCCGATCCATGAACAGTGGCGGGCCGGCCCAGGTTTCTACATTGCCGGGTTTCGGGCAAATTTCGGGCCCCCGTCGGGTCTCGGGCCATTTTTACACCCCTAGCTTCACTCCGTTGATGCCGCAGTATCAGAATTCTGGACCAATGGCTTGAGAAACGAAGGCTCAGTGAAGTTGATTAACCGAATCCACCTAATTTCCTTTATAAAAAAAACAGTCTAATTTATAAGTTGTTTATTATTTTTTATTTAGCATAAAATTTTATAACGAGTAAAATTTATTCTTATAAAAGTGTTAACGTACAATATCTTTTTGAGACAAACATATTCTAGAACAAATAAATTTATTTGTATTTTTTCAAAATATGTATAAAAAATACGAATAAATTTATTTATACCATTTTAAAATATGTATAAGAAATAAAGATAAATTTATCTGTTTGTATTATCTGTATTAATTTACAAACAGATATATTTATCTGTTAGGTATAAATAAACCGACAGATAAATTTATATATTAGGCATAAATAAAAAGACATATTAATTTATATGTTTGCATTATCTGTGTTGATAATGCAAAAAAGATAAATTTATCTGTTTGCAGTATCTTTGTTGATTATGCAGACAGATAAATTTATCTGTTTGTTATGCAAAATAGATAAATTTATCCATTTGTAAGGTATTTTTAAAAAAAATCATGTAATTGGGTCTTACGCGTTAAAATCTTTGTTGATGGACTTTGCGTGTTAAAACTTTTATTTTTGAATTTTTGGCTAAAATTCTCATTTTTATAAAGAAAAATTGGTGAATAGTCGAATTTATATGCTGTTTACTATTTTTTATCCAGCATAATAATTTTATCGAGTAAAGTTCATCCGCATAAAAGTTTTAACGTGCAAGGTATTTTTGGAATAAAAATATCATAGAACAGATAAATTTATCTGTATCTTTTCAAAATATATATGAAGAATACAAATAAATTTATTTATCTTATATTAAAAATATATATAAATAATACAAATAAATTTATCTATCTTATTGAAAGTACGTAAAAAAATATAAATAAATTTATTAATATTATTGAAAGCACGCATAATGAGCACATATATATTTATCTGTTTGCATTATTTGTATTGATATGCAAACAGGTAAATTTATCTGTTATGCATAAATATGCAAATAGATAAATTTATATATTTACATATTAAATAAATAAATAACAAATAAATATCAAACAGTTAAATTTATTTATTTGTTATGCAAAACAGGTAAATTTATCTAATTGTAGAATATTTTTAAAAAAAATCACATAATTAAATTTTACACATCAAAATTTTTATTAATTAATTTTGTAAATTAAAATTTATTTTTCTAAACCTTATGCTAAAAGTCCATTTTAAAACTTATTTAATAAATGCCTGCTTGCGATGGTGAAACACAGCTATCCCCAGAAAATCGCAGAAAGCAATTTCGGGGAGTCCAAAGCCCTACAATCATCAAAACCAATAAAACTTAAATAATAAACAGCAAATCCATCGATTACACGTTAGGTCATGTTTGGGATAAATTTTCATTATTTGGTTTATTTTTGTGTTTTTAAGATTTTTTTTTATTTTTTAAAATTATTCCAATAACATTAATTAGAAAAATAAATTTTTTTAATTAACAGATAAAAAAATATTAAAAATAAAAATAAATAACATAAATTTTGACTTATTAAATTATTTTTATTTTTTTAATTTAATTTTTTAATCTTTTTGAATCATTTCTTAAATAATAAAATATTTATTAAAAATATTATCCCAACGGGAAACGGGCCTTAATTTCGCAGGGGGGCTTTTCCGCTAATTCCTCCGTTCTCTCCTTGCCAATTTATTATAAGCACCCCTATAACGTTCCAGACTTTCGTCCTCTCTCTCTCTCTCTCTCTCTCTCTCTCTCCATCTTTTGTTTAGGGATGACAATTATGCCGAAATTGTCCCGCCCCCTACTTTCTAACTCCGTTTTATGTAGATTTTGTTTTTTCACCCGATAGATAACAGGTAAAAGCAGTATTTGCAATTATTGCCTTCTATTTTTACTCCATTTCTAATTAAATAAATTAAATATGTTTAATATATAAATATATATATATATATATATATATATTTTATTTTTTAACAATATAATAAAATTAAAATACAAAAATATTATATTTGTTTTTATTTATTTAATTGTATTTTTTATTTCTTTATTTTTAATTACAATAATTAATTAATATTATTATTATTTTAATATTTTATCATATTATTATTATTAGTATTAGAATTTTTAAAGTTAAAAATTTATTTTTCATTACGATTTGCCATCCTCACTTTGGTTTCTCTCGCCTTCGTCTTTTACGGCCGTATTTTTTATGCCTCCTCTCTGAATCACGACTGTTACTCTCTCTCCCTCTTTCTCAATGTCCGCCTCTAATACTTATCACATTTTCTTCCAGGATCTATCTTCCTTTTTCTTACTGCAATTCTCGTCGATCGCGTCTCGAACGCTGCCTTTCTCGTAGATTCGTAGTCAATTCTGACACAGCGTTGGCTATTTACTCAACTTGTTCGGTTTTAGATGCTCTTGATTCGCTATTCTCCGTTCGGTTCTTGAGAAAATGGGGGAAACTAAAAGAATTTGTTTACAACATTTTCTTTTCTTCTACTACTCTCCTCCCTCTTAAATCTTCTTGGCCTTTACCCCGGACTCTTCTGCTTGTGGTATACAGTAGCTAGCGATTTGTTCTTCTCGGTATCTCTCTCTCTCTCTCTCTCTCTCTCTCTCTCTCTCACCATCTTTTTTTTTTCCTTGGAAAGTTTGTAGATCAACCATTGAAGGAAAATGGATCTTGAATAGATGATGTGCCTTCTTTTTATAGGGTGAAATTACTGTTTTACTTTGTGATCCTTTACTTCCAACTATTTAAAAGTATTGTTTTGTGTACTATTGTTTAGCCTGCCTTTTCTACACTACAACTTTATGTTTTTTACTCTTGAACCTTTTATCTCAAGTTATACCCTTAACTTTTCCATATTCTGGATGATGTACCTATCATTGTGTAGATGCTATGCTTATGGATTTTGATTTGTGACGAGACAAATATGAGTACCGTAGTTATTTTTTTGTACCTTTTCTTGCTTAGTGAAGTAAAACACTTATATGACTGCTGTGGCTAGTTCAGGGTCTCGTCAATTCTTCTATACAACCTCATTGCCAAATGTGCATGGTTTTGCATAGGCTAACAAAGATTTCTTAATTGTCCAGAAAATATGCATTTTCCTGCAATTTCTGGCCTTACCCCTGTAAACACATAAGCACTGCTGATTCTAAATTCAGACACCACATTGCTGATTACATGCACCAGATTAAAATTTTTATTATAATTTTATCCCTCTCTTAAATTACCAAAATAGCCCTTAACCCTCAAAACCTTAAAATTCATCTACCACCATTTCCTTTGCCGTCGGCCACCACCTTCCCGCCACCCATCAGCACCAAAAACCATCCACCACCACTCCAGCCTTCTCGCCACTGCCTATCTCCTTCATTGCCTGCTGCCGCTCTAACCCTCCATCGCCACTGCAGCCCCTCCACAACGCACCACCATAGCCCCGCCACCCTCTCCCCTTGAAACCCTAGCGGCCACTGTTCGGATTACCGGCGCCGAACGGATAAATTTAGTTTGGACTATCATGGCCCAACAAATGGGAACCGATTGTCGCTATTGCGTTGAACACCAGTCATTCGGACTATCATGGACGAACAAATGGAAACCGAACGACGCTAGGGCACCAGACAACAGTCATTAGTTTGGTGCTAGATTGCCAAACAAAGACAAAGAGGGAGCGGTGTGGGAGAAGAGAGACAAAAGGAGACAGAGAGGAGGTGAGGGAGATAAAGAGGAGGGAATGCGGGAGAAAAGTGATGAACGGGAGAAAAGAGGAGGGGTGGAGGTGGTAGTGAGTAGTGGCAACTGAAGTTGGTGGTGGTGGGTGGGTAGGGTTAGAGTCTGGGAGGTTAGGGATGAAGATATTTTGGGTATTAAATTGGGTGTAAAAATTAAAAATTTAAATTTCAAAATTTAAAGGTGGATGCATTTAATAGGTGTGTACTCAACAATGTGTTAGGTGTATTTAAAATATATGTATATTAGCATTTGCCTGTGCGATGCGAAATTGATAAAATGATATAAACAATTGTAAGGGAGAAAACTAACAGATGCATTAGTGTTAAATATTAAAAATAATTTATATAAAAATAAAACGCATCATACTTAGAAAAGATAATTTCTCCCTGTCCTTTTCATATAAGGTTCATTTTTGAAAGATAATAAGATTGAAAATTTGAAACATAACAATATTAATTTTATTCCTCCTTTTCACCTTTTTTTTTTTTATTTTTTATATTTTTAATCATCATCACTTATAATTTATTACCATTTAAAGTATCATATCATATCTCACTCTTCTTACTATAATTTTTTAAGGTTAGCAAATTACCCTTTTATGATCCAGCCCCTGCTGTATTTTCAATTTTTTCTGCTGCTCCAATATGAGACAATACAAATTCTCACCCTCTATCACCTCTCTCATTTTAATTTCGAGTCATACTTACACTAAAGGGTGAATTTAGAAAAATTAAATACCATCTCTCACTATGATTGGTTTATAAATATTTTTAAGAATATTTATTGTGAGAGAATTGGATATTGAGATTAAAATAAATGAGATAAAAGAGAGAAGTGAATTTGAGAGAGGGATAGTGTTATGTAGTAGAGAAGGCATCAACTTTTTTTGAGATTTTAAAATTAAGAGTTTCGAGAATTTAAAGATCCTACTACATTAATATTTAAAATTAGTATATAGATATTTTAAAATTTAAATAAAAACTAATGCATAAAATTTAAATTAATATTTAAAATATTATTTGATTAATATAGGATATGAAGATGAGGGGAAAGAAGTAGGAGAGTGGTGGGGTAGTTTTAGTGTTCTTTTTTCTTTTTAAGGTTTCTTTAGTTGCCATTAAATTGAGGAAAAAGGTGAAAGTGAGAGGGGATACAAGAAAAATGCCACGTAGGAAAGATAAAGTGAACTTTTAAAGAGAACTTAGAATTAAAGCAATGTTCATCATGTAAGCGTTCATCATGTAAGCGCACATGTGTGAAGCAGTTTAACATCACTTTTGATTGGAGCAAAATGGATGACTGACAACTGAAAGTAAGTTCTTAGGATCGATGTATCGTACGACGTAATGGAGATCTTGATTCGGTGGTTTATAGAATTCGGGACCTAACGATATTCGGTTCATCACATGAATAGGAGCCGACAATTCCACGCTTCTCTTTTTGGGAAATGGTTGCAATCACAAGCAAGTGATTGAAGGAGTGGGGCCCCTCGAAAGCACATACAAAATAAGCAGGTGTTTTTGGAGACGTTCTAAAAATGGGTTTGGTCCAAAAAGAGAAATATCAACAAAACAAAGTTGGAACTAATCTAGATCAATAGGAAGATGAGTTAGCTAGGAATCCATTGACAAAGTTCATGCCACGATCATCGTAGTGCTTTCGGAGAAAATAGAGAAACATCTCTAAAACCCTCTCAATCTGTCCCTGGATTCAAATTATCTAGTCAAAAAACAGATGATGAATTTGTTGAAACAATTAATGTCAAAATTAGGATCTTTAAAAATGAAAAAGCCTGAACAAATTAATATTTTGACCAATCTTCATCCAATGAGAAATCTGATACTTTATCAGAAATCTCTAATTATGATTCTGAGCAAGAAGATATTCTAGCTCATATTCTGGTTATTCAATCTGAATTTACATCATAGGTAAATAAGATTTAATATAAACTCACAGGAGCTACTAGTTCTTATATTCATTAGACCTATTATAAGCGTCCTACCCCTCTAGATTTGTTATGGGAAGAAGCTTTGTTCCATTCACAAAATTCTTACAATAGGAAGACTATCTATGAATGGAATATAAATGGTTATTCTGAATATCAAATTTATGATGTTCTTTATAAAATAATAATGTACGCCTATGTGTGTAAAGTAGTCGGTAACACTGATCAACAAATTGCTGAACACATATCCAATGGGTTTATTGGTTCTTTAAAAGGTTGACTAGATAATTGTCTTGTTAAAGGACAAAAATTAGATATATTCTCTACGGTCAAGATAGAATCAGGAACTAATCCTAATCAACCTATCCGCCAAGTTGAAAATACTATTTTTACTTTGGTACAATCCATCTTACAACATTTTGTTGGTTCACATCCTCAACATCATGAGAGAAGTAGAGAACTTTTTCAAAATCTCAAGTGTCCATCTTTAACTCATTTTAGATGGTATAAAAATATTTTTCTAACTCAAGTTATGCAAAGAAAATATGCGAATGCTGAGTATTGGAAAGCCAAGTTCACAGATGGCTTATCTCCTCTCTTTGTTGAAAAAACTCATCAAAAATTGAAAGATGAATTTGATGGTCATATTATGTTTTACAATCAATGAACGTATGGGCATCTTATCAGTGTTTGTACCCAAGTGGGACTTGGTATTTGTAATGACATGAAATTACAATACTAAATGAAAAAAAAAAAACTTAACAGGAAAACAAGAAACTAGAGCTTTTTGTCAACAATTTGCTTATGATTTACTCCTAAATTATCCATGTAAACATAAAAATAGACATAAAAAAGATTCTACATCTCTCGAAAGTATAAAAGAAAAAAGAAATAAACTTCTAAGCTAGAATTTTCATCTAAAAGAAATCCGAAAAGAACATCAACTAACAAAAGAAAAAATAGATCAGATGCTCGTTGTTACAAATGTGGCAAGATTGGTCACTATGCTAACCGATGTTCTACTAAAAAGAAGTTGAATGAACTTCAGGATGAAGTATTAAAATTACAATTAAGTAAGTTATTGCTTAATAGTACTTATATTTTGAATCTCCTCCTGAAGAAGATTTTTTTTGAAAATTCTTCAACTCTTGAATCCTCTGTTTCACAAAAATCTTTTACAGAGTGTAAAGGTAAATGTGTAGCAGATGAACAATGTTCTAATAATTATTGGAAAGCCATTTGTGAAATGAATTGTTTAAATGTTCTTACTAGTAGTCAACATGATATGTTCTCTATAGTCGATCAAATACAAGAACCTGTTGTTAAACAAAAATTTATTGAGTTTTTGTTAGCACAAACTTCTTCAACATCACAAATATCTTTTGTTGAACCAACTCCCATAAGGAGTCATAGTTTACAAGTAGTCTTCAGTAGGATGGAAGATACAAATGGAACCTGTAACTATCCATGATTTGCGTAAAGAAATAAAATTTCTTAAATTCGAAATTAAACAATTAAAATTGTTTAACCAAACTTATGATATGGATCTAAGTTCTTTAAAATCAAGGATATCTCATCTTGAAGGAACTAGTTCCCATAATCAAGGCTCTGATACCAATAATCCGAGAGTCTCCACAAAGATGATCAATTACTTTAAAACACTTCTTTATTTTATTTTAATAACATGAGATTATAGAGAAAGACAGAGAAGTACAACAGAGAGAGATAGTCTAAGAAAGCTTATGCTTGAACAATGGGTAAGTCTCCCTTAAAAAGAAAACATGAAGCCTTTAGTTCTCTAGGGAATCTTGCAGACTTCAAATTTTCATCACAAATCCAAATAGTGGGTGCTAGGTGTCCTTGATGGATTAGGAGTCGATCAGGGGCATCACATGGGCTACATCGAAAGTTGTTTGGAGCATCTGTGGATGGCAGACGGGTTGCTGTAATATCCTTGTCTCGGAGCGTCGACTGATCCTGATAGTAAAAAAGGAGGCCAAGTGGATAATCTTTTTGACTCAATGGTGTTTGTCATTTCTTTAGATGGCCAACAAGGTACTGTACTCTTGTTGTTTTCAAGAATTAAAACAATCCCATGCTGGCCATTCCACGAAGTAAAAACTCCTATTTTTTCATACGTGAAGTCATAATGATCAAACGGTCTCCTGTTTACTAGATGAACTAGTCACTTTTTCTTCAGCTATTCCAATGAGTGAGTCTCAATACTCAACTAGAGAAATTTCATCATCATTTCAATCTTCAGATTCACAAGCTAAACATGTGAATTGGTTATTATCTGATTCTGATGGAGTCGTAGAGATCATGGACCGGTCACTTTGGGTCTTTGTACCAGCAGTTGCTGTTATGAAGTTGAACTTCATTATTTTCAACATTTTTACTTAAAGTTGGGCTTCAAATAAATTAGGATATTGGGATTTTAAAGTTTGGAGGATTTAGAAGCCCAAATTATTTATATTTAGTGTTGGGGCAGTAGATGCTTTTTGGGCTTGGGCCTGTTACAACATATTGTTCTGCAACTTTTGTAGTTATTTTAGAAAGGTTTTAAGTAGTGTCAAATCCATCCCACCATTTAAAGAAAAATGTTCTCTGGAGTGTTGGACATTCCAAATGATCAAAGATCACACTTAAGTCTCCAACACCAAATCCATGCAAGTTGGAATTCAATGCAATAAAACATAAGATGTTTTCCTAATGGATCCTACTTACAATTAGGTTTACCAAAAACAGTGGCGGCATTGGTTTGAGAAAGCTGCGGATGGTGTTTTAGCCATAAAGGGTAAAGGTTTTGTACAGATTGAGGAAGGACCTTGATGGTCGGCTTCATTTTTTCCCACCTGTGCAAAAATCAAGGAGGGAAGCCAGAGGTGGTAATAGTCTCCGAATTCATGGAAAAGAATCATATATATTTGCAAATAGGATTTTTATAATAAAATGTCAAATGCCAAGTATTAACATAATCCCAATAATAGTACTGGTGGCCATTGAGTTCAAGAGTTCGAGCCTTAAAAGGATCTGGCCTCTAGGCACGAGGATCAAGAACTCTAATAACATAACATTTAGAATGTGTTATGGCGGATTTCATATAAAAAATGTTCACATAGTGATGAACTATCTGGACGAAATTAGTTTATGTTATTATAGCCTCGTAGACAAAGCAATATATTTTTTCATAAACTAAATAATTTTGATTACCCAAATAACGTTCCTTAAGGAACCAGAGATCCTGATAGCATTGCAAATTCTCCTTATAAAGGGAAAGGATATGTTCGTGACAATGTTTTGAAAATACTATTATTCAGCTGTAGGAACTTGTTTAAGGTTCTTAGTGTTCTTTAGATTACTAGATCTAGATTACGGATAATTGGGTATCAAAGACAGCTCAGTTCTCAAAAAAGAAAAATTTAGAAAATAGTACCATTTTCATCTTCGATTTAGGAGATTGGCCACTTTTTCGTCTACCTTTAGGTGGCATATTTGGATTGGTCCTGTAAAAATTCTCTTGTTAGATAATCAAGGAGAGAATTATGAGAACCTTTAATGTAATGAATTTGTAACCAAGGAGTGGTACTCGTATGAAAATGCATTACAAACTGCCTACCGTTCTTATTTGTAACCAAGGAGTTTACTTACTGGCCGTTTTCCTCCTGGTACAAAATCTGCCGCAACAAGTTATTTTAGGAACACCATTCCTTAACTTGTTAATGTCTATCCATAAAATTGATTCCCAAGAAATTGCTTGTAGTTATAAAGGTAATGAAGTTTTCTTTCCCTTTATAAGTAACCCTAAAGCCATAACTCTTAATGAGGCATAGATCGTACCTATAGATCGTAATATTTTAATCAAGGTACTATCATACCCATAGATCGTAATATTGAGTTTGCATCTAAATTTCCTGATGAAATTAAGGATAAAACTCAATTACAACGCTTCCTTGGAGGTCTCAATTACATTGTTGACTTTTATCAACATTTAGCTCAAGATGCAACCATACTGCATATTAGATTAACTAAAAATCATCTTCCTTTGAGTACTGCTCATACAACAGCAATTAGAAAAATCAAGTTTAGGGTTAAAGTTTTACCTTGTTTATCTTTACGCAACCCTAATTGGTCTAAAATTGTTGAAACCGATGCTTCTAACATTGGTTATGGAGGTATTCTTAAACAAAAAAAATTTCATTATTAATAAAGAAGAATTAGTAAGATACATATCTGGAATGCGGAAGAATGCACAAAAAAATTATTCCACAATTAAAAAAAAATGCTTTCTATAGTCAAATGTATTTCTAAATTTCAAAATAATTTGCTAAGTCAAAATTTTCTTCTCCGTATTGACTGTAGTGCCACAAAAACTATTTTACGAAAAGATGTTGAGAATATTGTTTTAAAACAAATTTTTGCAAGATGGTAATCTGAACTTAGTTCATTTGATTTTCAAATTGAATATATTAAAGGTTCTCATAATTCTCTCCTTGATTTTCTAACAAGAAAATTTTTACAGGACCAATCCGAAGATGCCACCTAAAGGTGGACGAAGAGGTGGCCAATCTCCTAAACCGAATTTGAAAAAGGTACTACTATCTAAATATCTCTTTTTAGGAATTGGGCTGTATTTGACACCCAATTATCCGCAGTCTCGATCTAGTAATTCGAAAAACACTAAGAACCTTAAACAAGTTCTTACAGCTGAACAATAGTATTTTCAAAACACTATCACAGAACATATATTTTCCCTTTTCTATGGAGGATTTGCAATGGTATCAGGATCCCTGATTCTTTAAGGAACGTTATTTGTGTAATCAGCATTATTTATTTTCTGAAGGAAGACATTGCTTTATCTACGAGGCTATATTAACAGAAACGGGTTCTGTCCAGATAGTTCATCACCATGTGAACACTTCTGTTTCGAAATCTGCCATAACACATTCTAAGTGTTATGTTATTAGATTTCTTGATTTTCGTGCCTAGGGGCTAGATTGTTTTATGGCTCGAACTATTGAACTCAATGGCCAACAGTACAATTATTGGGATTATGTTAATGCTTGGCATTTGACCTTTTATTATCAAATTCCTATTTGCAAACATACGTGGTTCTTTTCCATGAATTTGGAGATTATTACTAACTCTGGTTTCCCTCCTTGGTTTTTTCACTTGTGGGAAAAAATGAGGTCGACCATCAAGGTCCTTCCTCAATCTATACAAGACCTTTACCCTTTATGGCTAAAGCACCATCCGCATCATTCTCTAACCAAGCCAGCCACTGTTTTTGGTAAACCTAACTGTCAATGGGATCCATTAACAAAACGTCTTATGTTTTATTGCGTTGAATTCCAACTTGCATGGATTTGACGTTGGAGCCTTAACTGTGATCTTTGATCATTTGGAATGTCTAACACTCTAGAGAACATTTTTTTCTTTAAATGATGGGATAGGTTTGACACTACTAAAACCTTTCTAAAATAACTACACAAGTTGTAGAACAAGATGTTGTACAGGCCCAAGCCCAACAAGCGTTTACTGCCCCAACACTAAATATGGATAATTTGGGCTTCTTAATCCTCCATACTTTAAAAGCCCAATATCTTAATTTATCCGAAGCCCAACTTTTAGTAAAAATGCTAGAAATAATGAAGTCCAACTTATTGCTACAAAAACCCAAAGGGACCTGTCCATGATCTCTCTGACTCTATCAGAGCCAGATAATAACCAATTCACTTGTTTAGCTTGTGAATCTCAAGATCTAAATGATGATGAAATTTCCCTAGTTGATTATTGGGACTCATTTATTGGAATAGCTGAAGAAAAAGCTTCTAGTTCCTCTGGTAAACAGAAGACCGTTTGATCATTATGACTTCACACATGGCAAAATAGGGGTTTTTTCTCCGTGGAATGGCCAGAATGGGATTGTTTTGATTTCTTAAAACAAAAAAAGAGTACAGTACTTTGTTGGCCATCTGAAGAAATGACAAACACCACTGAGTCAAAAAGATTATCCACTGGCCCTCCTTTTTGACTATTAGGATCAGTCGACGCTCCAAGATAAGGATGTTACAGTAACCTGTGTGCCATCCGCAGATGGTCTAAAAAACTTTCGGTGCAGCCCATGTGATGGCCCTAACTGACTCCCAATCCATCAAGGACACCTGGCATCCACGATTTGGAATTGTAATGAAAATTTGAAATCCTCAAGATTACTTGGAGAACTAAGGGCTTCATGTTTTCTTTTTGAGGGAGGCTTGACCCTTTGTTCAAGCATAAGCTTTTTTAGGCTCTCTCTCTCTGTGTTATACTTCTCTATCTTTCTCTCTATAATCTCATTTTATTAAAATAAAAGAAAGCAGTGTTGTAAAGTATACATACATACGTACGTACATAGATGAGCTAACAAAGATATAGGTTTGTGCATGACTAATGTGATACCTTCTAGCATGTTTTTTTTTCTTGTGAACTCGTAATATAAGCTCTTTAGCCCAGTGATTTGTTTTTCTTTTTCCCTTGTATATTTATACATATATAAATTATATCGCCTATTTGGTTATATGGATTTCTCCATTTGTTTATGGAACATTTCACGCTTTGTTTTCTCTTTTTTATTTGCTGTTTTTTCTTCTTGGTGGTGGTGATTCCTATAATATAACGACATATATTTGGACAATTCTTGCCTTATAGTTATCTACAGGGTGATTCTAAATACACCACTACCATTTCTCTCTAAACCTATCCCTCCCTCTAACCCATTGGGGACTGTGCTCTCACTAAGATAGGTGTACAGAGATTTTTTTGGCAGTTTATTTAGGATTGAATCTTCATGTTTTATATCATAGATAACATGTTTTTGTCTTACATTTCCCCACTAATAATTTACATGTCTGGCTGTATCTGTTCTCAATTGTGAAATTTTCTTAGTGGTACTTTCATTTTTTTTTTTTCCAACCTTTGTTCCTACGCCTATTATATTGAAGAAGAGATAGCTTTATACATATTCCTTTTTTACTTCGTTCAAAGATGATACTAAGATCCTTGGATTTTTTTTGTCCAACGCCTTTCGAGGATTTTTAATTTGTGAAACCTTTTTATATGTGTAATTGTAGTCATATCATCATGTAAAATTATAGGCGTTATCTTTCAAAGTTCATGCTAGGTGTAACCACTAACCAAGTGTAAGAAAAATTAGATTCGAGGATCTTTATATCTTGGGATGTGTACATTTTTTAGAGAGAAGCATTATAAGTAGGAATTAAATTGAACATGTGGATTGTATTAGTAACAATGGAAGTGTAAATAACATGGAAGTGAATATTGATGAATACCATGAGTTGCCGAACCTTGATTAGTTTTGTCATCTAGGTTTGATTTTTGACAAGAATAGAGGTTGGGGGATTATTTGACACATAAAATCAAAGTATAGACCGAACAAAAACATGAATTATTTAATAACCTTGAATAGTTTTGCTCTCTCTCTCTCTCTCTCTCTCTCTCAGTTTTCCTTATCAACTCTCTCTCTCTCTCTCTCAGTTTTCCTTATCAACAAAAACAACAAGCTACCCTATATAGACCGAACACACTTGTAACCGAAGCAGCCCCATTACTCTTTTACGTTTTTTTAATCCCTCATTAACTTTTCAATTACTATGAATTATTTAATAATTCTTAAAACTTAATTATTTATTTTTTTATTTAATAATTATTGAAACTGAATTATTTATTATTTTTATTTAATAATTCTTAAATTATTGGTTATTTTAGTTTATTATTTCTCTTCATGATTTAATTATTATTTTAACTTAAATTTTAATAAATTTAATGATTTATATATATATATATATATATATATATATATATATATATATATATTGGGATTTTACACGTAAGCAATACCTTATCCCTTTTTATGACATTATTGGCTGAGAGTTGAAATCATCGTCAATGCATGAATAGTTGAAATAGCATTTTTATCTGAATGGAGAGTAAAGGAACCTTTTGGCTGCTAAATATTTTTTGATTTACGTGCTGCATAGATTTAGACTACATCTAATGCTTCTTAATTTATCTTTATCATGATATCATGGAGCATATATTTCCATTTGTAGTTTTGAATGTCATAAAGTTTATTAAGTATTTTGTTTGAAATGCCCATTTGTATTTCTTTTTTGTTTTACATGGTTTATTCTAATTTAACTGCATGCTGCTGGTGGAACCATGGTCAACCGAATAAATAAGTACATATTATCATAACTTTTGCCAAAGTAAACGAGCTACTTAAAATTAGTTGTCCATCTCAGTTGCCGTTAAAGAGATAGAGAACCAAAGGCCACCTGTCACATGCGATGCATTTATCTGTGGTTCATAATACCACCACTTTTCGTTGATGGAACATAAATTTTTAACCATCTCGGATTTTTGTTGATAAGGAATCCAAAACATGCATCCGCAGTCGGTCCATCTTTCTAACGTACTTGTGATCTGCTGCATTTTCACATAAACATCTTGGTATCAAAATCATAGCAAAGTACTTAGAAAATTTGACTGAAATATTTAATTGTATAGATTAAAAATTTACCCCAATTTTGTAGCTCTTGCTGGTGTTTCATAGTTTTGTTGCTGTGGCTGGCAAAGCTGGAGGTGGACAGGTGCATGCAAGCCCTCTCCAAGGCTCAAAACTGTTTGAGAGAAGGGCATTTCTATTTGCTTGATTTATGCCCCTTGTTCCATAAACCTGGTGGATGCAAAAATCTTTCCTTTTAAGGGCGACAATGCAAAAATTTACGTTTGAACATAATTTGATGATGGAAACAGGATATTTTGTTTTATAGTATATTTGAAGCTTGCATTAGCTTTCTACATGAATACCTTCTTACGTAATTGCATATTTACCTTCTTATGTAGTTCCACATTTTCACGGCAAATGAGATCTTCCTGCAAAAAACCCAATCAAGTTTAGCTAGCTGAATTGGAAGTGTGAGAGAAGAAAGGATAATCAGCGTTCAAATAATCACAATTGACCTTTCGGTTTAGCTCTTGAATTTCATCGATCAAAATTTGGTCCTACAAAATTAATAGTGTTAACGATCGTCCATCTATGGGAGTATATAGAAGATCAGAAGATAAACTAGTGTAGGGGAATAGAATTTTTTGACCTTTTTTGTACGAACATTTCTAAGACTCATTTCCAGTTGGTTCTCCAAATTCTGTAATTCTTTGACCTCTTCTCCCATCATTTGCCTGTAAAGAGTCAACTGCAAATTTAGGATGGATTTTTTCTATCCTGCCTTATTTATCCACAGCAACTGAGGCACTTCTGTGAGACACTAGCACCTATTTCTTCTGACAGTTGCATCTTCTGTAAACATGTATCAATTCTAATCTTCAATTTGTGTACGAAATCTTCTTGTGGCGTCATATCAAAGTCTTGTGTGTCTAAGTCGAATCAATTTTTTGCCAATTCATTTTCTGTCCCTCACATCCGAAGCTAATGGATTGGAATGTTTGAGATCTTTATTCCTAATTATATTTGTATGTCATGTGAATTAGAGTCATGAATATTTATTTTATTATTGTTGTGTTGTATGAAGCATGAACACTTCATTTTAGTTACTGTATCATTGTCTGGTGTGTGTTAAACACACCTTGGACGAACTAGGATAGGTGGCTTATCCAATTTTTCTTTATTAATAATACTATTGGACACATTAGGGACATGATGTATCTTAGGACATGCTTGGAAGATACTTTTTTGTTTTTTTGCATGTTCATAATTGAGCTGTAAAGCAAGTTGCAATAATTTATTGTTGATGAATTTATTGAGTTTGTAAATTGCTCTTCTTTGTTGCTTTACTATTTAGCGAGTTGTGCATGTATATTGAATGATGTTTAAATTTTGCAGCAAATGATTTCTATGATTAATTGGCGTAATTTATACCTTTTTTTATTGGTTTTCATTATGATATATTCGTATTATAGCCAATAAAATATAATTTCCGTATCCATGCTATGCATGTTCATATCATGATTTTTTAAAATTGTTGCCGTTTTGGCCTTTTCTGTATCTGTGCTGTGTACTTGTGTCCACATCTCGTGTCCTCGTATCCTAATCTTTTGTTTGCGCTTCTTAGGTTTTGTTGTAAGTATATGTATCTCTTTCACCACTTTTTTTACCACGATAAATGTTGTTGCCGTCTGTTGAAACCAAAGATCAGTTTGATTGTGAAGAAATTCTTCTTCATATTTGTTTATTTATGGACATTATAGTTTAACTATTTGTCTAGTTCTTTTAAATTTCTGTTTTGTTTGTGAATTGCGATTGATGGACAAGGACTTGGGGGTCAGGGTATGATATGGGCATTGTGTCCAGCATAGCGATGAGTCAACTTCAGATGTTTTCTTGTGATTGTGTTGATTGATCTAGAACGAACATAGAGAATGTGACCTAGGATTAAAAGCTACAAGCCACATGACGAACAAAGCAACATAGGTCCTTGAGTGTCAATGTTTTATTGATTATAAGTGACTGAAACAATTGAAGAAAGTAAAAAAATGCCTGGTACGTGATTTTCTGCTCATATAATTATTAAACAAGGTTTGACTTATTTCTGTAGTTATGAAACTAGTGCTTGAGATGTTGACTTCAGTGCCCATTATCGTATTGTTAAATAAACTTATCAAGGAATATCTGCAGTTATCAAAAAGAAAAAAGGACTATGATATCTTCAGTTATGTCACTTGCTCAAATGCTATTTGTTATAGATAAATGTCACAGCGAAAAAGATGTTACCGATGATTCTCTTGAAGATTATGCACCTGTTGCCTCAGCATTGCTGCCTCCCTTTCCCAGAACTACCCAGTAGAATATGAGAATTCAATGTTATGCTCAGATACTTCTGATTAGCATGACCAAATTGAAATGATGAGCTATGAGTTTATATATGTTCAAATAGGTATGCAATTTTCATAAGATCATGTAAAGCATCTAAAAGACCATGCATTCTGTGATGAGGGTGTTTTAGCTGTCCTCAGAAGACATGATCTTTACAAATGTGAACTGTTAACCAATTACACTAGACTTTGTAGCACATGCAATGCGCAATTTGGTGCTTTTAGGTATTTTGAGAAATAAAAAAAACGCAAAAGTGATATTTTTGAAAATTTATGTAGGAAGTTATGTAGAAGTGAGAGGTTATACAGGGAGTAGGAAGTTATGTGCAAGGAATAATTTTCCATTTGTTTTCATCATAACAGCCAAAATATTTCTGTTTCCTAAGTGACCGGAAATGAAACACTAGTGGAATAAAAAAATTACAACGTTTATTTCGAAACGCACCTAAACATTGTGCAATATCCCGAAACAAGTTTTGTTAAAAAGAATTTAATTTTTTCATAAATATTTTTACAATTTAATTTTAGAAAATCATACATGGTTGTATTTTGTTCTACCCAAGTAAACTTCTACAGATGTTCTTTTATGAAAATATTAATTTTTATGGTATTACACTTATTCTTTTATGTGAATAACTATATAAATCTTTCTGTGTATAATTTTTTTTAGGATAATTAAGTGTATATTAACCAAAATTAAAGATATACAAAGGAGCTCGATACACCCCCAATGGCCAACAAAATAATGGTAGAGCAAACCATCAAAAAACAAAAGCATAACAAGCTTAGAAATTCTCACAGCTCTCTGTGTATAATTATTAATTATTAGTCTTTAATACACAGATTTTACTGTATGTTTCTAAACATTTCTAATTTTGTCGCATTTGAAATCTCTAAATGTTTGCAAAATATTTTCAAAATGTTTCGAAATGTTTTCGTTTTTATACCAATCGAAACAACACACCGAAATGAAATTTTGATCCTTGATTATATTTACATTTCAAATTATATGTTTCTTTCAAAGATTAAACAAAAAGTCATGTCTACCCTCCACTAACATAAGAAAAAATCATGTGGCATGGCTTAACCAGATTTTGTTATCACCCCTATTGTTTCTTTACTATAATATATATTGATAAAAATGTGCAAAGCTATACATACTAAATATTGTCACAACTTGAAAGTATGAGCTTGTTCTTTATCCTAGACATTTAATCAGCTGCAACCTACTCAAAGAGAGTGCATTTGTTTCAGAGAAATCATGCACAAATTGATCCTCGACTCCATTTTGGCCACTTGAAACTTTCGTGGCTTAGGCGAAGAAAGCTCCCAGGTGATGTTTCTACCATAGGACCTTAATATTTGAGTTGCTCCTTAGAAATCTACTCCTCGCTACTTACAAATCTACTGCAGGTGTTTGTGCTATAGTACCTTGATATTTGAGTTCCTACTGAGCAATCTACTGCAATTCTATAGCAACATAATTGGCTTCTCATAATAGGATCTCAATTTGCTTGAGTTATCCATATGGGAGATCTTAATTATCCCAAAATTCATTTGTCTGGAATGAAGGTTGTATGGTTGCCAGGCTGAACTTTAGAAGGTTTTGTTGTTTTAACATGGTTTTGTTAAGTCATAAGGGTCCTTTAACAAAACCCATTTGAGCTGTAATTGCCTAATTAGGCTATAATTATTTTACAAAATTGTAATTACATGCTTGAGTTGTGGCCTATTTATCTTACATTGGATTCAAGTATGGGTGCGGTATGTATCTAAGTATTTGATACGTTTTCTTGATATAATTCTTTTATTTTCTACTATTAAATGGTATTTATAAGTTGCTAAATGTGTTATAGAGCATCTTATGCATAATATTTGAGTTTCATAGTAGTTTTACAGTAATTCAAATTACTAAGTATGAATCTTATATGTGTAACTACACATGTTGAACACATCTCATACCCTTTTTCAAGTGTGAAGTGTTCGATACCAATAGCGAACATGGGTACTTGGTACTTGGTACATTTTAAAAAGTCCATATATCATAGATTTCAAAACAAAAAAAGGAATTAGATATAGGAAAAATAAATTAAGGTACAAATTCACATATAAGGATCAAAGCATGGTCAAGCTTTTGAAAAAAGTTAGTCTTCATGGAGAATGGAATAAGTCCAAAGTTGTGTTATGCAAGATGAATGGAATCCTAATCTTGGGTCGTAGTTTTTGTCTGAGTTTTTTTTAGCTCGATTGCAACTTCCCAAAAGTAGCAAATCCACTCTTGATTTTGCTAGATCTGTCAGATTCAACCAAAATCGAACCCTAATCACTTTGTATTGGTTTCAAACTCGACTCATGCAGAATCAGAGTTGCTTGTTGCTTGCGAACTTGACTGAGGCTTCGATTACAGTTGAATATAGTTCAAACTTTTCAATTTGTTCCGTTTGAGCATCGTTTTGGCCATTTGTGATTGTGTGAAGTGCTAAAAACACAGTTGCCTAGGGTTTCTGGTGATTTTGGCTTGTTTTCTATAGTCCATTTCTATAGTATTTTGATTGAGTTTGATTGAGTTAGCTAAGTTGACTGGGTTTTTTTATTTTCCATGGCACAATGAGGTAGTGGTAGAAGAGGAGGAAAGAGACGAGGAGATGCTTAATGCTCATCCGCTCATTGAAAGGAATCATGATGCCCATTTTAACCAAATTGAGATTGAGGAGTTGAGATGACAAATTGCTACCTTAACGAAGATGGTGCTACGTTTGTGAGGGTAGTGATGGTTCTGAGGATGCTCAAACTCAATTTGAAAATCCTTTAGGTGCTTCGAATTGGCGTAGATCAGTTTCAGATCGATTTGAATATAAATGGGAAAACAACATCAAGGTTGAGCTTCCCCAGTTTCATGGTAGCCTTAATCCGGATAAGTTTGTTGATTGGTTGAATAGTTTTGAACGAGTATTTGAGTATTGTGAAGTTTCCAAAGCTAAGATGTTGAAATTGGTAAATATACGCCTCAAACTAAGAGCTTTCGCTTGGTGGGAGCAAATGCAAGTTAGTAGACAAAGGAGGGGAAAGGAAAAGATACTGGAAGAAGATGAAGAAGGACAAGGAGCTATTCTTTCCTTTAAACTACATGCAAACTCTTTACGAGAACTTGCATATTCTCAAGCAAAGTAGAGGTGTAGAACTGTATACAAAGGCTTTCTATCAACTTGTTGCTATGGTTGATTAAATGAAAGTGAAGATCAAATGGTAGCAGGATATTCGAGTGGGTTGAAGTATTCAATTTAAGATGCCCTTAGTCTTTAGTCTTCAATCTTTCTGCACTCTTTCGGAAGCATATAATGGAGCTTTATTGGCCGAGAATGAGAAGTGTTTCAAGATCTGGTTAACAACACCAATCTGATTTTAAATCTGGACAGCCCTTCCAAAGCTCCCAAGGCTAGTTAACGCACACAAAAGTGGACCTTTTAGGGTTGGAGTTCAAACCGGAGGAGAAAAGCCTCCTGTCCAAGCGCAGAATCAGCCTTATTCGGGTACTTCAAGAGCTAGAAATCAAGGCCAAAATGGTGGTTTCATATGCTTCAAGTGTGGAGAGTTGGGTCACAAGTCTTTGGACTGTAGAAATGCTATGGGGAACTGCAACAAATCACTTCTTATTAAGGAGTCATCAGAGCAAAGTTGCTAAGATGACATTCCAGTCTATGATCAGTCCATGAATGAGGAAATTGGAGGTGATGTGGATGAGGAAGAAGGTCTTGCTCTCATGATAAAAAGGACTCTTTTCACACCTAAGCAAGATAATGAGAAGTGGGAGATTGTAAAAAAATTAATTCAAATTAATTTTTATTATTTTTTATTTTATTTTTTATGAAAAATCTAAGGTGATATGGGATGTCTAGGTGATTAGGAAGGTTAGGATATTAGGAAGTTCAGTTGTTTTGGTTGTCCTTGTGCTTAGAAAACCTTTCGGATGAGGAAGCTTATTTGCTTTGGGTAGATTCATAATTATCTAATATCTTAAGAGGATCTAAATGATCTCTGTGATTAGTTTCCTAAATACGGGTCTCATTTAGAGTCTAAAAAGAGAACACACAGATCAGTAGGATGTACAAGCACTCAATGCTTCAAGAGAGAGCCTCGACTACCAGACCGCTCGAGCGGTGCCCAGGCAGTTTATTTGTTTCCAGATTCTGGCTGCCTAAGATTTAGGGATCTATAAATATAGATCATTATTGGTGCACGAAATAAGTTCTTGACCAAGACTTCTATTGAGCATCAAGATCATACCAAGAGTTGTTTTGTGCATCACAAATATCGAAGATCATTCGACAGCAAAGCTTAGACGGCTTTCTAAGTTTCGACGAAAGATTCTATAAGAGAAGGCTGCTATGAGGATTCGTTGCAATAGGAATCAAGAGGAGAATAGTCAACGAGGATTCGACATATAAACTTAGGACTAGAAGATTGATGGGTCAATCAAAAGAGTCTGTAAGTTGTATTGCATCTGTTCATGGCTAGTGTTTGATTCCTGGTCTTGGTTGCCCCGTGATTTTTTTACCCGTTGAGTTTTTTCACATAAAAATATCTGTGTATTGTGAGTTCTTCTCATTGGTTGATTTTTGTAATTGTGATTGATTGCAAATAGTTAAAAATATAATTTTTCAAAATAAAGGGAAAGTCATTTTTTTTCAATCATGAATACCCATCATCTAAGCCTCTTCTTCAAACTATGAACAAATAGATTCATCTTTTTTTTTTTTTGAATTTTACTAGAATTTCTCTAAAGCCAAATAAAGCCACATAGTTCTGCTCAGAATCTTAACAATCTTAACAACCAAAATCTTAAATCCCCTCTATCATTTTCGCAACAACCAAAAATGGCATACAAAATCCACTTCTATGCTTCTGCTATCTTGAAACATTTAAATGAAAATCCCACATTGAACACAAACACACAAACCTAGAATACAACCCACTTATGTAGAGGAATGAACAGGCTGTTCTCATCTAAAGAGTCAGTAAGCCTTTGGTTGTTCTCATCTAGAAAAATGAACTGGTTGTTCTCAGCAAAAATCAGCAAAAATAAACTCAGTAAAAATAACTCAGCAATTTCAACTCCTTTAAATAAACTCAGCAAAAATAAATTCAGAGAATGAAAGAGACTGGGAAAGCAAGAGAGATCAGAGAATGAGAGACACAACCATACCTTGGTTGAGGGGGAGAGATTGAAGAGACCTCCTTTTAACTCCTTTAATTTGAGGAAGTGGCAAGTCTGTCAAAAAGAACATTGCCATAAAAACAGAGATGTATTTTTTGTATACACAAAATTGAAGACATTAAAATATGAATGAATTCCATCTCTTTTTTGTATTTTTCAAAAAATAAGAGTTCTGCTCAAATGCTCTGGTGGTCTCCAAGAACATATTGTAAACATCAAGAACACAAAAAGAAATGAATAGAAAGAAAGGATAGAAGCTACGGCCCTAGACGAAAGAAACCGCTTTTTTGTATCCTTCAAAAAGTAAGAGTTATGGTCAAATAGCCTGTTGGTCTCCAAGAACATATTAAAAATATCAAGAACACAAAAATTGGCCAGTATAGCTTAATGACAAAAATAGAAGAATTCCTTCCTTACGTCCAAGAGAAAAATCCTAAGAGAATGAAAATATACTTTAGTCCCAGAACATGGATTTCGAAACATGGATAGATTTCAGTCCGGTGTATAAAAAAATACTACAAATTTAAAAACACATAAAATCTATAATTTAAAAGATTTTATCTTAACCTAAAATTATTGAGATAGGCAGAGAGAGAGAGAGTGAGAAATAAAATGGCAGATAGAGAAAGGGGGAGGGATAGAGGATTAACCGGTGGCGACGGCAATGTAGGGAGGCACAATGATGATCGAGGTAGAGATCAGGGCAGAGATGATCTAGATGGTTAGGGTTTCTCGGGGAGCTCGCCGCGAGATCGGGGCAGAGATGTGAGGTAGACAGAGGTGCAGAACGATCGAGGCCGTGAGATCAGGCAGAGAGAGAGAGAGAGAGAGGTGCAGAGTGAAGTAGTCATGGTGCGAGAGTGAGAGGTAGAGAGAACCGGCGACGGTCGAGATACGACGTGCGAGCGATGGATGCGACGTGAGAGCGTCGATGTCAGAGAGGCATGATGGCTGATGGATTGCGTGAGAGAAGCTGACGATGATGTCAGAGAGGCCTAAGGGATGAGAGAAGCAATGCAGGACTGTTTGATCAAATCCTCCTAGCGACAACACCGTTGGATCAGAGAGTCTCTTGCTTTGGTAAAGGCTGGAGAGGGGTTTGGGAACGCCTCTAAGCCTCTCAGCCATTGGATTATTTAGAAGCCACTAGGACCGTTGGATGCAAAAGATAGATGTCCCATCAAAACTATGCAAAAGATATATATATTGGTCCTATTGCTATAATTTTTAAAATAAACTTTTATTTTTAATTGTAATTTTTTATTATGATAAATATGCTCTTATTCAAATAGTTTGTGATGACTTATTTTCACAACTTTCAATATATAGATCTATTTTAAATAAATTTAATATTTTAAAACCTATTCATCGAGATCCATCAAACAAGTCCTATGAAAAAAAATTGTAATTTTTTAATTTTATAACATTTTATTGTGTAAATAGTAATAGTGTTCAAGATTTGAGAAATTGATCAGTTTTAAACATGATTTCTTTTACAAAAGAAGTTTTTTGGTAAATTTTCTTGACACTTAAGGCTTACAAACTAAAGTAAAATTTTTAAAAAAATCACAAATTAAACGCTAAAATATTGTAAGATTTCTTAATATGTTGAAACTAATAAGTTTTTTAGTTTTAAAATTAAAAAAAATTAAAATGAGATTTTTTTTTTAAAATCATTTTTTGAAACAAAAAACTTATTTGTTTCAAAAAAATAAAACATTAATCAAATTTATCCATTGCTTTATTTTTGGATACAATCTCCATATTGAATATGAGTACTGTTTTAATAGATGTTAATGAATATGTTCTAAAAATATAGATTTTATTAAAAAAAAAATAGATTTATATATTGAAAGTTGTAGAATTTTAAATTTGTAAATAAAAAATAGTAATAGTTTCAAGATAGAGGAATTATGATAGTTAGAAGAGTTAAGAGGATAGTCTAATTCTCTTCTCAATTTGGTAAATATACAAGGGACTCTGGGTCTAATTATTTTCTTATAGTCCACACCAATCCCATCCTCCTTAGCCCTCAAGCAAAATAGCACCTAAGTACACTAATAATTATATAGTTAGGGCACCAATTGAACTCGCTCCTAAAATATTATATATTAACTCGTTTAGTAGTAATTAAACCCTCTCTAGAATGAAGTGTACATTGGGATGTACACACATGCGCCTTGGGTTCAACTTTAATTAATATTTTTGTATTTTTTTTTAGATGATGAGAGTGTTTGACGCTTATGTCTCAATTTATCATTCAGGTGTATATAATTACCCCGTCCCACGTATACCAAATAATTAATGTCGAAACCCTGGGTTCAAATTTAATCAATATCTTTATACTTAATTAGATGACTAGGGTGTTCAACGCTTATGTCTTAATTAATCCTTCAGCTCTATGTAATTCTCATTTCCCACATATGCCAGATAATTAATGTCGAATCCATGAGAGATTGCCCCAATGGAAGAGTGAGTAATTAAATATCTATTAGTTCACCCAATTTACATTCCACTTAGTTTGTGTTTGGATTAATTTTTTTTTAGATTTTTTGATTTTTAAACTTTTTTTTTAATAAAAAAGCCAATATAAAAATAAATAGAAAAAGCTAACTATGACCAAATAAGTGGGTTTTTTGAAAAGCTTTTAAGCAAAATACTTTTAAAAAAAGCTAAACCAAACATAGGCTTAGACCTCTCAACGAAAAAGTTAAAACTTTGGCCATTTGAGCTACTCCAAATCCAATTGGTCGGTGTTTAACTCCCTCAAAAAATAAATAAATAAATAAGTAATTTGAAGATTAGAGTCTAAATAAAAAAATATCAATCTTCAGAAATTAATCGAGGTGCGCATAAATTAACCCGAATATCCTGAAATATAAAAAAAAATTACAAAAAAAATCAACTTTGTGCAGCATATATACTCAAAAAGTTCATTTTGACTTACTATTGAAATTCAACTAAATGAAAACAATTGAATTGTAAACATGTATATATCTTCGTTTTGTTTTTTAATAGTAAATATTTAAGCACCCACAACTCTCACATCTTGCACTTAACAAGATATAAACTCCCAACCTCTCATTGCTAACAACCATATAATTAATATTTAATAAGGTATGAATTCCCAATCTCTTATTTAAAATACTAACACCCATACAATTAGGT
This sequence comes from Heliamphora pulchella, assembly GCA_032270985.1. Classification (NCBI taxonomy): domain Eukaryota; kingdom Viridiplantae; phylum Streptophyta; class Magnoliopsida; order Ericales; family Sarraceniaceae; genus Heliamphora; species Heliamphora pulchella. Next base: position 1,986 of record JAULJZ010158436.1, on the reverse strand, counting down.
CAAAGCCCAATGAGTTATATAAATATATATCTTGACACAAATGTTGCACTTGTTCAGCCCATGGACTGCTCGTAAAAAACATCTCCCCCATATTACTCTAAATACTTTGTTTTTGTATTCCGTTCTGAAACTGGTAACAATCTTGAAACATAAAAATAATACAATTTTAATCACACACAAAAAAATAATAATAATCTTAGTTTTTACATCCACATTAAACCTATTTACTTGTGTAACTCACATACATTGAAAATTATTCTTTACTAATTAGTCATTGTCAATTTGCTGTGTCCCTATTCTTCTTTTTTCCTTCAAGATATATAGAGACACATGAAAAGGAAACTAAAACGGAGGGCAACCGTCAACTGATATACCCTTTGCGGTGGGGCAAGTTGCTAGACCACAGTGCTCCGGATCGGAAGTACCCCACCACGATACGCTTTTGTCCTCCACTCCCACCGTGAAGTAAAGCAGAACCGCCATAAAAGCCACCCCGGCATCCAGAGCCGCCGACAGAATATAGTTATACCTCTTCCACCAATCCTTTCTGTACCTGAAGACGAAGAAGTTGAAGATCGTGCCGACCAGAATCCAAGAGTTGTAGTTCAGCGCCGTCGCGGGAGGCATGGAGGCCGTTGCTCCGAGGAGCACCGGAAGGTTGATGAGGGGAATCCAGCGTTGGTTGGGGAAAGCCTTGTGAGAGAACCAAACGGCGAATGGTCCCAGAATTCCTCCGAGGAAGAACCAGTTGAGTGCCTGGTAGTTTCCGAGAGGGCCGAAGATTCGCTTGGGTCCGACCAAACCCCAAATGACGGAGGCGTCAAAGAAGACGCGGTCGTTGGGGCAGGTCCAAGGACTGTTTGAATGGGGATCCTGGTGGCATATGTTGGGGATAGGGTTCAAAATCCACCATGCGACACTCAGATTGATTGTCCCTGCAATTATGGTTCCTAGGAACTGGGACGAAAATGCAAGAATTAGGCCCAGATGAGAGCTGAGTACGCACGGTCGAATGAGTACGCACGGTCGAATGGTGTTGTTTGTCATTATCAAAATTAGTAATATGTTGGCGATAAATTATAAATTATAATTTAAAATAATAATTATATGCATTTGATAAAAATTATAATTTATAGATAAAATTAAAAAAAAATAATTATAACTTGTAATAAAAGTTATGAATATTTCAAAAAATTATAATTTATACATAAAATTAATAATAAAAAATTAAAAACTATTAAATTTGCCAAACACCCCCAATTTAACGAGTGAAATGTCAATGAGTGAGTAAAATCATTTGTTGTATATATTAAGGGGGTGTTTGCTATAATTTATTGAAAAGAATTTTTATTTTTTTTTAATTTTTTAAAGTTGTGATGAAGTATTTGTCACAGCTTGTGTTTTCGCGAATGTTCAAAAAAACAACTTTAAAAGCTAATGATATGTGTTTTATCTGTATGTATCTATTTGTGTACGTAGTATTGCTCCTTTTGCAATTATAGGCGATCACTTGCTATTACATTTGTAAGTGCAAAAATTAACTTAAAAAAATGTTTTATGCAATGTAACTAGAGATCAGAGTAGAATATATATATATATATATATATATATATATATATATATACACCTGAACTAAGAACATTGATCTTGGAGGAATCTGTTGGAATCTGTGAATTTCATTGGCCATTGAAATTCAGATTTCAATAGCACATTCAATTACAATTGAATTGGCCATTCAATTGCAATTGAAATCTGGAAACCAACAGTTATGAGTGGCTATTGATTTCCAAGGAAAACGCTCCATAAATGAAAAGGCTCAGAAGAAGAGGAAGAGACTCAGAGAAAGAGGAAGAGTCACAGAGAAGAGGAAGAGACAGAGAAGAGAAAGAAACAGAGCCTGGAGCTCTTTGGGTCTGCCCAGAATTCAATAGCCATAAGTGGCAATTGAATTCTCAATTGAATTCTCTGTAACTCCCAATTGAATTC
>JAULJZ010158425.1:0-27588 GCA_032270985.1 Heliamphora pulchella | reverse complement strand
CTTATGGAGATGGTAAGGTCAATGATGAGTTATTCAGGTTTACCACATTTGTTTTGGGAACTCGCTTTAGAGACAGCAGCTTACATTCTGAATATGATACCTTCTAAGTTAGTACCTTCTATCACATAAAATTGTGGACCGGGCGTAAGGCTAGTCTGAAACACATTCGGATTTTGGGGTGTCTAGCACATGTGTTGAAAGAAAACGCGGGTAAGTTGGAACCACGGACGGAAATCTGTTTCTTTGTGGGATATCCCAAGGAAACGAAGGGTGGTCTATTTTATAATCTTAAGGATCAGAAGGTCATTGTTAGCACCAATGCCCGATTCTTGGAAGATGGTTATATTATGGATCATAAGCCCAATAGCAAAATTATTCTGAAAGAACTGAGAGAAAATACCAGTAGAACGGAAGAACAAGTCATTGATATTCCATTACCTCATCGTAGTGAGAGGATTATCGGGATAGGTGCAAATCAAGAACAGGGTGCTGATGCATAGGGTTCTGATTATGCATAGGGTTCTGATTCTGCACAGCGTGTTACTACTAGTACACAGACACAGGTAGTGACTCGCCGTAGTGAGAGAGTTGTTCATCAACCTGACCGGTATATGTTCTTGAAAAAGTCTTTTGACAAGATCCCGACAGAACTGGATACCGAGCTTTGTAACTACAATGAAGCACTAAAAGATAAATATGCAGATATTTAACAAAGAGCTATGAATTTAGAGATAAAATCTATGTATTCCAATTAGATCTGGAAACTTGTAGGACCATTCGAAGGGATAAAATCCATTGGATGCAAGTGGATCTACAAGAAGAAGAGAGGAGCAGACGGGAAGATTGAAACCTTCAAAGCTAAACTTGTTGCTAAAAGGTTCACTCAGAAAGAAGGAATCGATTATAAGGAAACCTTTTCGCCGGTATCCATGTTTAAGTCTATCCGGATTCTCTTATCCATTGCTGCTCATTTTGATTACGAAATCTGGCAAATAGATGTCAAGACAGCTTTCCTTAATGGAAATCTTGACGAGTGTATCTATATGATACAACGAGACAGATTCATTGCAAAGGACCAGGAGCACAGGTTGTGTAAGCTTAAGAGATCTATTTATGGACTTAAGCAGGCTTCGAGGTCTTGAAACACTCTGTTTGATCAAGCTATAAAGTCTTATGATTTTGATCAAAGTCCGGATGAGTACTGTGTGTACAAGAAGCATAACGGAAGCGTAGTGATCTTCCTAGTACTCTCTAGACGATTTCTTGCTCATCGAAAGTAATGTGGGGGTATTATCTACGGTTAAAGTATGGTTATCTGGACAGTTCGATATGAAAGATTTGAGAAAAGCCAATCACATCCTTCGGATCAAGCTTATGCGAGATCGAAAATAAAGGATGTTGGGTTTATCACAAGTAAAATATATCGATGGTATCCTTACTCGTTTTAGCATGCATGATTTTAAAAAAGAATTTTTTTCTTTCAGGCATGGAATCACTCTATCCAAGGATCAGTGTCCTAAGATACTTGATGAGATACAGAAGATGAAGGCGGTTCCTTATGTTTCGACAGTAGGAAGTCTCGTGTATGCTATGCTTTGCACTAAACCCGACATCTGTTTTGCCGTTGGCATGTTTAGCAGATATCAGTCAAATTCAGGGCAAGGGTATTGGGCTGCGGTGAAGAATATAATCAAGTACCTGAAAATGACTAAGAATTATATGTTGGTTTACCAAGCAGACAGTCTAGTACCTTTGGGGTACACAGACTCAAATTTCTAGTCAGACATAAAGCTTACATCAGGAGACAACCTTGTAGATCCTTTACAAAGAGCTTACCGGCTAAGACATTTGATAGTCATGTAGAGGGCATGGGAGTCAGATGTATGGCAGCATGATTTTGAGTATAAGTAGAAGATTGTTAGAGTTGGTATACTAAAAATTATGTTTTTAGTATTTAATTTTATTTTAATAAAATTAATTTTTCATTTTATGAGAATCTATATGAACAATGTATGTGTATCATTTCTTTAATATTATGCATGGATGTCCGATATTATGTATAGTATTTAATCTAGTGTGTAGAGTACGGCTTACACACAGAAGATTAGATTTTACGTTTTTACAGAATATAAGTTTTATGTTCACAGTTTAGATAGAAATAGACATACCATCGGCACGACTGTGGCACAAAATTTTAGTAGGTCTATCTTGGTTACGGGGAACAGATAATAGCGTCGTCTATTATTCCGACTCTCAGTACTAGTACACTTTGTGTGTATTAAACGGGACATTTGGAGTAATTAATTTTATACTGACTATATAAATTAATTCACACCCCAATGTTATTATAAATAGTGCTTATCCTCTTAATCTTGAAATAATTATTGATTTGCGTACATTTAATATTCGTTATTTTGATTTATTAGAGGGTGCGATCTTATATGGGTCTATATTCCTAGTGAGTTGGATAGCGGTATTATTTATATGGAAAATATTAATTATTGACGGAATTCACGTCCCAAAAAATCGACATTGACGATACCCCCTTAAAGATACTTATAAGTTTTGATCGGACCAAACCCTGTAGGTGAATTTAATTATCTGGCGGTCAAATAAGTTAAGAGAAAGAGTTTAAAAAATATCAAGATGTCGATTAAATTAAATTGTCAGTAATTAAATTTAATTGGCGGCTATCGAGAAATCTTAACGTGGGGAGAAATGGTAAGCATTTAATAACATGAGCTCAATGCAATAAGGTCTTGAGATTATGGGTCAGAGTGCAATTATAGTTCTTTAGTAGTGTGAACTGTAATTCAGTGTTTTATGAAAATTGCAGTAATCTCTAGTAGGTGTCTGTGTTCCACTAGAAGTTTAACTTATAATTACTTCCTAAGTCCCTACTGTATCCCTATATATATGCGGATAGGCTGAACCATTTTGGATGATTTTATATCATTATTATTATGATATTATTTTTGTCTCTCAGGACTTAAATATATCGGGGTTCTGTCGGTACGAGTTCTCGAAAGATCGTAGTCCACACTACGTTTGAGGATCGCATACGGGAATACGGTAGAAGATCTGAAAGGAGCTTCAACTCGGAATCAAGTCGTAATTAAAGATTAGATCAACAAAAGGTATTCTTCTAAATTAACTTTAGTTGCACGGGTTTTATTTTGATCATTCGACGTCAAAAGTTTTATCTGGAGCCCGTTTCAGTGTTTGCCAGTCTAGTTAATTTTTTACTAAAAATCATTTACAAAAATAATGATCTTGCCAATTTTGCCTCCATTATTTGGTACCTTCGCCTATTGGCATATGCCTTTTGGATTGTGCAATGCACCCGTAACCTTTCAACGATGTATGATGGCCATTTTCTCTAACATAGTTGAGAAATTCCTAGAAGTCTTCATAGATGACTTCTCTGTGTTTTGGTCCTCATTTGGCGATTGTCTCCTAAATCTGACGAAGGTCCTCAAACGATGTATGGAGACAAATCTTATGCCTAGTTGGAATAAGAGCCATTTCATGGTTCAACAAGGCATTGTGTTGGGGCACATTATTTCAAAAGGGGGGATAAAAGTTGACAAAGCTAAAGTCAACCTCATTTCGGAACTTCCTCCCCCAGTTTCTATTCAATAAGTTCGTTCGTTATTAGGGCACGTAGGTTTTTACCATAGATTCATAAAGGATTTCTCTAAGATCTCCAAACCTCTTTGTGATCTCCTTACAAAGGATGCACCATTCCTCTTTGACGAGTCCTGTCTTCGAGCTTTTGAGCAGCTCTGGACTCCTTGTCCACTACACTTATTATGCAATCACCCGATTGGTCACTACCTTTCGAGATCATGTGTGATGCTTCAGATTACGCCGTTAGAGCTGTCTTAGGTTAACGTATCAACCGTCTCCCTCATATCATGTACTATGCCAATAAGACCATCACTGACGCACAGTTGAATTACACCACTATCGAAAAGGAATTACTGACTGTAGTCTTCGCACTTGAAAAGTTTAGGTCCTACCTCTTAGGTTCAAAGTTCATCATCTACACCGATCATGTTGCCCTACGACACTTGCTGTCTAAGAAGGAAACTAAGCCCCGACTCATTCGCTGGATTCTTCTTTTGCAAGAATTCGATTGAGAGATCCGTGATAAAAAGGGAACTAAAAATTCCGTAGCTGACAACCTCTCCCGCCTTATAGTTGTCCCATCTAGTGACTTCCCCCTTTACATGACTTGTTTCCTGACGAGAAACTCTTTGCAGTCACCGGCACCCATCTCCCATAGTATGTTGACATTGTCAACTATTTGGTCGTTGGATGCATCCCCTCCCATTGGTCTTCTATCGATAAGTACTGATTTTGCTCCCAAATCAAATACTATTTTTGGGAAGACCCAGAACTCTTCAAATACTACTCTGACCAGGTAATCCATAGATGTGTCCCCGAATCCGAGATAGCTAGCAAAAGTCCGCCAGTTCAGTTTCTTTTAGTCGACTCTATTCAAAGATGCCCATAACTTCTGTCGAGCCTACCTTCGCTACCAGCAAAAAATTAGTTCGTGTCGTACCGTACCAAAAATAATTATTTAAAACATTATTTTAACTACTAATTCGTAGGATAGTGGTTAATGTTCGGATATCTTCCACAGAGATTTGAATGCAATTATGATTTATTTATAAATATCTAATTAATGATTTTCTTTCAGGAAAAAAGAGTTTGATTTTGATTATAATTCTAATTAAACTAAAAAGCTAGGAAAGCCAAAGATTTAGAAATCGAATGAAAAAGGAATTCTTAAGGGTTTAGAATCCTCCCTAGTTAGTGATTCTTAGTTTCATTCAAACTCTAACTTATCTTTATTTGATTCAACCCAATCTTATATCGACTACAAGACCAATAAGAATTACCAAGCGAATAAGCTTAAACCCAAACCTGGCATACTTTATCTAAGCTTTCGGCACAGATCGTTCAGAGTACAACCCGTCGTTACAAAGTATAGAATATCTCACGTCAGATATCAAAACACAAATATAACAGTTGTATGATCTCGTTTTCACAATCATAGAAAATAAAAACAGAACTAAATAATCAAATTAAAAGCTCGTTGATCAAAACGCCAACATCTCAAATCACACAACGAATTGAATCCAAAATAAAGGATAAACGTACGAGTCTAAACTACTTCTAAGAATACCGTATAGGGATTCATCATCCCTTAAGAATAGAAAAATCTTAGCCGCTCATATTACGACTAAAAAGCATGATAAGTTGAAGAAGAACAATGCCTCGAGTCTCCATCTTCAACTTTATGACACGTCCCGAGCCTTCCAGATTAGCCTCCGAGCTTTTCTCAATCTATTACCTTCTGAAAATTCAAGATTCTTAATTTCTGAACTCTGCCCACCTATTTATTGATGACGTTTCCACCATGATTTCAGTCTCCAAGTGAAACTCAATCTGTTCGCCCCGTCCGAATGCCGGACATTATGTCCGGACGCTTGTAGCTTATGTCCAGACACTGGTAGCTTTCGTCTAGTGCAATTCTTTCTGGCATTGTTTTGTCCAGACATCCACCAGGATGTAATTATCACAGAAACTTTTTCGTCTAAATGTCATCTAATGCAATTCTTACTGGACATAATCCATCTGAATGCTGGTAGCTTCCGTCCGGACATAATTCTATGAAAATTCTCATTTTGTCCCTCTTCTCTGTTTTGTCCCATTTTATACTATTTTCTCCTCTAAGCCACTCTTGATGATGTTGTTGACAAAAACACTACAAAATAATTTATTAAATATATTTTCGAGACTTAATATAGTGTATTTTGCAAAATAGGATCGATACTTTTCTGTATAGATCACACTCCCCAACTTACACTTTGCTAGTTCTCGAGCAAAGTAAAGAAAAATCTATCCTATTACCCCACATGCAATATTTTTTCTTTTGAGAAGATCAAAGTAAAAATTATAAAAATGCTATCCCCGATATTGAATTTATACATTATCCTTAATAACTGCTATTTTCACAAAAAATTGTACTTGGCGTGTATGTGTTGATCTCAACCATTTAGATCAGCTCTATGACTTAGAATACCTATAGTGCGAATTTCTATCAAAAAACTATGTCTCGACTTCAATCCTCACTAGGTATTCACTCACAATAAAACACTCGGAAACTTGCTTAAATATGTGCACTTATGTAGTATGTGGAAAAAGAAATATATATGCAATTCAATTAATCGTATCCACATACTTTAAGACTTGAAAACAAACTAGAAAGCAAGAAAGACTCATAATCTCGTGATTAGAATGTCATATATCAAGAAAATTTTATGTAGATTGAATCTGTTCTTTTTAATTATTTATTTTTGTGCATCAAATTACGTCTTACCTGGGATTAATTAGGTCTTTATGTTTTGCTATAGGGTTAGGTAGAAAAATGTGTATCTGATTTAGGGTTGAGTGTATAAAATGTCTTTGAGCAGGTTAACTGCTAAACTTCACTCAATCCTTCACTTTCTTCAATTACTTCTCACATTCACTAATCCAACGCCAACTTTTTATTTTGAATCACACAAAAATTCTATATTTTTGCCATTCATTCAATCATCTTCATGTCGATCAATTTTCTCTCTTTTTTTTTAGAGTTTTCCACCATTTCTATTTTAAACTTTATTGTACTTATATAACCACTTAAACTGTTCACATGACATTTTCAGATATAACAGGGGAATAAAAAAAAAGCTTACATGTAAAAGGCTCAAAATGGAGGACTGAATAAGAAAAAATACGAACAAGCTCAAATATGGAAACATGGCCTAAAATTCTTTTTCAAGTTTAACAACATCTTTTGCACATAGTCCTTATTTTTAGAAAATTTTAAATTCAACCCACATAATAAATTATCAAATTTTGGCCAACAGATTGAATTACGAGATTATACAAGGACAGTTGCACACTGAATAAAAGAAAAATGGGTAAATATAGCAATAATTTCTCACAAAGAATCATTGATTCAAAGACTCACTCGGTTAAGTCTCCATCTTATTATTTTTTCAAGTTTTTCTTACTATAAATATTCATTAGCATAAATACCAATTTCAATAGCCAAGTGTGCAGTGTCAGATTGTGCCAAGTGTTTAGTTTCATAATTTATTTCTTGCAATTATAACAGTATACCAAAAAGATTGTATTCCTTTGTATCAGAGATAGTAAAATTTACAACAAAAACTTTTTAAAACTTCTCTATTTTTTTTCACACAATAATATCCGCGACTTGAACATTGCATTGTCCATAGTGTGAACAAAACAATAAGCAAGTGAAAAGGCCAGTTACCATACCAAAATGCAATTTCCAAATAAAATACCTATGAAGATAAACTCATACAGCCAAAAAGTAGAAAGTAAAGCAGATAAAGATAGGTAAAATAAAGAAAACTGCAAATTTTATTAATAACCAATTATGTTTTTATTACATTAACAAAAGGAAAACAAAATACAAGAACTAGAAAAAAGAAAAGTGCCCAAAGGGCTTACAGACTATGGGACTAATGTGGGAACATGAAGAAAAATCTAAAGCTTGAAAGGAAAAAGAGAAAAACAAAAGAAAGAAAAGTATAAAAAAGGAGGGGGCAGAGGAGGTCCATGCAGAGGAGCCAGGCTAAAATGGCAGAGCAGCACTGAAAGCTGCTCCTCGGTCCGGGCCAGACCAGCGATAAATGTGGCCTCTAGCGCGGCCTGGACAGTCTCTAATGTTACCTGCCCATCCTCCAAGCGATCGTTCAAGGCCTTATAGATAACCTCGGTTAAGCACTAGGTGGAGGAGGATGGCAAAGAGGAGGAAGACGCAGGTGTTGAACTAGAGTGGTTGCCTGGCTCCTGGGACCGTAGATGTTCGGGGTTGGCAGGCCTACTCAAGGCGAGGCGGCTCTTATGCCACGTTACCTGAGTGTAGAGGTTCACCGTCGGGATGGAACTTTCAATGGGGGACAGAATGAAGGGAGTAAGGGTAGAGGTAATGGTGGCCAAGATAAGTGGGCGATGAGATTGGAGTAGGGGAGAGGGCAGTTGGTGCGGGGCGAGGTGATGAACTTCAACATCTCATCTAGCATGAAGCGGGGGGTGGACACTAAAGCATTGGTGCGGAAGGCGTAGAGGGTCTGGACGTAGGCATGGCGGTGCTCATCCTTGTGGTCCATGGGGAACACATTTTTTCGTAGGACAATATCAACAAAGGTGGCCCCATGGGTGGTGTGGCCCTCCGAAATGGTGAAGGCCATATCGGTGTGAGTGACAGAGTGGGGGATAGTAGGGAGATGGTCTTGGCCCTCGTCGTCCTAGGTGCCAAAGATACTGAGGGTAGCAGCTATGTGGTGGGCGCCAAAGGAGAACACGACGCCGTCGATGGTAGTGTAGAAGTAGGCCAGGAGGCAGTCATGCCCATCGTCGCCTATCCGCTAGAGGTTCTGGTAGAAAAGCTGAACCAGGCGGGGGTATGGCAATGGAAAGGGGCCGTAGAGGCCGAGAATGTAGCAGGACTCCATTAGATGTATGCCTTGGGAAGCATAGTTGTTGAGCCGCAGGAATTCTCCGTAACCAACCGAGAAGGTGGAGAATATATGGGACTCGAGGCCTACCCACAAGGTGGCAGGTGATGGACTCGCGGCCTACCCACTGGGTGGCAGGGGCTACAGAGGAGGCATACATTTAATGGAGTCCCACCGCATCCTCGGCCTCTGCATCCCCTTTCTACGTCCATACCTCCTCTTGGTTTAGCTCTTCTACCAGAACCTCCGGCGGATAGGCGACGACGACCGCGACCGCCTCTTACCCTACTTCTATACCACCATCGACGGCGTCGCTTTCTCCTTCGGCGCCCACCACATAGCTGCTGCCGTTGCCATCTTTGGCACCAAGGACGATGAGGGCTACGACCATCTTCCTACCATTCCCCACTCTGTCACCCACATTGATATGGCCTTCACAATTTCGGAGGGCCGCGCCACCCCTGGTGCCAGCTTTGCCCGCTGTGGCGTTGCCACTAAACCCATGTGGTTCGTTGATGTTGTCCTGCGAAAAAATGTGTTCTCCATGGACCACAAGGATGAGTGTCGCTACGCCTTCCTCTAAACCCTCTTCCCCCTCCACACCAACACTTCAGTGTCCATCCCTCGCTTCATGCTAGATGAGATACTGAAGTTCATCACCTTGCCTCGCACTAACCACCCTCTCCCCTACTCCAACCTCATCGCCCCCTTATCTTGGCCACCACTGCCTCTACCCCAACTCCATTCATTCTGTCCCCCTCTGAACGTTACATCCCGACGGTGAACCTCTATACTCAGGCAATGCGGCATAAGAGTCGCCTCGCCTTGAGTAGGTGTGCCAACCTCGAGCATCCACCGTCCCAGGAGTCGGGCAGCCACTTCGGCTCAACACCTGTGTCTTCCTCCTCATTGCTATCCTCCTCCACCTGATCCTTAACCGAGGCCGCCTATAAGGCCTTGAACGGTTGGTTGGACTGGTTGGAGGATGGGTAGACAACATTGGAGGCCGACCAGGCCATGCTGGAGGCCACATTTATCTCTGGTCTGGCCCAGACCGAGGAGCAGCTTTCAGCGCTGCTCCGCCATTTTAACCTGGCTCCTCCGCATGGACCTCCTCCGCCCCCCCTCCTTTTTGATGCTTTTCTTTCTTTTATTTTCTTTCTTTTCTTTTTCTCATTTTCCTTTTTAGCTTTAGATTTTTCTTCCTGTTCCCACATTAATCCCATAGTCTGTAGGCCTTTTGGGCACTTTTCTTTTATTTTGTTCTTGTATTTTCTTTTTCTTTTGTCTGTGTAATAAAAACACAATTGGTTATTAATAAATTTTGCAATTTCCTTTATTTTACCTGTCTTTATCTGCTTTACTTCCTACTTTTTGGCTGTATGAGCTTATTTTTATGGGTATTTTATTTCGGGATTGTATTTTGGTACGATAACTGGCCTTTTCTCTTGCTTATTATTTTGTTTGCACTGCGGACAATGCAATGTTTAAGTTGGGAGTATTATTATGTGAAAAAAAAATTGAGAAGTTTTAAAAAGTTTTAGTTGTAAATTTACTATCTCTTATACAAAGGAATACAATCTTTTTGGCATACTGTTGTAATTGTAAGAAATAAATCATGAAAATGAACATTTGGTACAATCTAGCACTGCACACTTGGCTGTTGAAATTAGTATTTATGCTAATGAATATTTGTAATAAGAATGATTTGAAGAAACAATAAGGTGGAAACTTAACCCTGTGAATCTTTGAACCAATGATTCTTTATGAGAGATTATTACTACATTTACTCATGTTTCTTTTATTCAGCGTGCAACTGTCGTATAATCTCGTAGTTTAATTTGTTGGCCAAAATTTAAAAATTTGTTATGTGGCTTGAATCTAAAATTTTCTAAAAATAAGGACTATGTGCAAAAGATGTTGTTAAACTTGGAAAATAATTTTAGGCCATATTTTCATATTTGAGCCTATTTGTATTTTTTCCTATTCAATTGACCTTAGTCCCCTCTTTTGAGCCTTTTACATGTAAGCCTTTTTCTTATTCCTCTGTTATATTTAAAAATGTCATGTGAGCAAGTTAAGTGGTTAGGTAAGTACAATAAAGTTTACAAGTAGGAAGGGTGGAAAACTAAAAAAAAAAAAGAGACAATTGAGAGGCATGAAGATGATTGAATGAATGGAAAAAATATAGAACTTTTGTGTGATTCAAAATAAAAAGTTGGCGTTGGAATGGTGAATGTGAGAAATAATCGAAGAAAGTGGAGGATTGAGTGAGGTTTAGCAGTTAGCCTGTTCAATGACATTACATACACTCAACCCTAATTCAGATACACATTTATCCTACCTAACGCTACAACAAAAAATAAAGACCTAATTGATCCTAGGTAAGCATAATCTGATATACAGAAATAAATAAGTGAAAAGGACAAATTTAACCTGCAAAAATTTTTCTTGATATATGTCATTATAATTACGAGATTATGATTCTTTCTTACTTTTTAGCTTCTTTTCGAGTCTTAAAGTATGTGGATACGATTAATTGAATTGCATATATATTTTTTCTGCCACATACTACATAAGTGCACATATTTAAGCAAATTTTTGAGTATTTTATTGTGAGTGAATACTCAGTGAGAATTGAAGTCGAGACATAATTTTTTAATAGAAATTTGCACTATAGATATTCTAAGGCATATGACTGATCTAAATGGCTGAGTCAACACATACATGCTGAGTTCAATTTTTGTGATGAATATTTTGAGAAAATAGTAGTTAGTCAGGATAATGTATGAATTCAATATCGGGGATAATATTTTTATAGTTTTTACTTTGATCTTCTCAAAAGCAAAAATATTGCATGTGGGGTAATAGGATAGATTTTTCTTTACTTTGCTCAAGGACTAGCAAAGTGTAAGTTCGGGGATGTGATCGGTACGTAAAAGTACTGATCCTATTTCTCAAATACATTATGTTAAGCCTCAAAAATATGTTTAATAATTTATTTTGTAATATTTTTGTCAACACCATCATCGAGGGTGGTTTAGAGTAGAAAATGGTGTAAAACGGGACAAAACGAAGAAGAGGGACAAAATGGGAATTTTCATAGAAGTTGCGTCCGAACAGAAGAATCCAGTGTTCGGATGGAATATGTCCAGAAAGAATTGCGTCCGGATGGAAAATAAAAACGTCTGGACGAAATGTCGGGCGTTCGAACGGGGCGCACATATTGAGTTTCACCTGGAGACTGAAATCGTGGCGGAAACATCACGTATAAATAGGTGTGTAGAGTTTTGAAATTAATAATCTTGGATTTTGAGAACGCGATAGATTGAGGAAATCTCAAAGGCTAATTTGGAAGGCTCGGGACGTGTCAAAAAGTTGAAAATGGAGACTCGAGGCTTTATTCTTCTTCAACTTTTCATGCTTTTTAGTCGCAATATGAATAGCTAAGCTTTTTCTGTTCTTAAGGGACGATGAATCCCTAAACGGTATTCTTAGGAGTAGTTTAGACTCGTACGCTTATCCTTTATCTTGGATTCAATTCATTGTGTGATTTGAAACGTTGACGTTTCAATCAACGAGCTTTTAATTTGATTATTTAATTCTATTTTTATTTTTTGTGATTATAAAAACGAGATCATACATCTGTTATAATTGTGTATTGATATTTGACCGGAGATATTCTATACTTTGATTAGAACGGGTCGTACTCTGTGCGATCCGTGTCGAAAGCTTAGATAGAGTAAGTCAGGTTAGGGTTCAAGCTTATTCTCTTGATAATCTTTATTGGTCTTGTAGTTGCGATAGAATTGAGTTGAATCGAACAAAAATATGTTAGAGTTTGAATGAAACTAAGAACCATTGACGAGAGAGGATTCTAACCATTAAGAATCTATTTCTCATTCGAATTCTAAATCTTTAATTTTCTTAGATTTTTAGTTTAATTAGAATTATAATCAAAATCAAAATCAAAATCTTTTTTCCTAAAAAAAAATTATTAATTAAATATTAATAAATAAATCATAATTGCATTCAAATCTCTATGGACGATATCTAGACGTTAGCTACTATCCTATTGGTTAATAGTTAAAATAAAATTTTAAATAATTATTTGTGATACGGTACGATACAAACCAGTAATTATAAATATTCCTGAAGAACTAGTTACTTTTGCATATCTAAGTTTGTATCTTTAAGTTAAGTATTTTATTTACCGCTTACACAATACTGGAGTTTTATTGTTCCTTTCACAATAGTGTTGTTTTAGTTGAAGTTTGTATCTTTAAGTATTTTATTTACTACTTGCGTAATAGTGTTGTTTTATTGTTATTTTCAGAATAGTGTTGTTTTAGTTGAATAGTTGTGATTATTTGTTTTTTTCTTTTTGGTACATCGAAAACTATAACCATTCAATTTAAAGTAAGTAATATAAATCAAAAGGTGTAGCTGCACTACTAGAAAAATAGCTTCTTGCGCTGACTACAATGCCAACTACAATGCCAACGCAAAAAGTGGTATTTTGCCACGGCAAAAAAGCCCGACACAAATAAGTGAAAAAAATAAGAGTAAATTATACTGATCTTCCCTGAAATTTTGGTTAAATACAATTTACTCCACTTTTTTGGCCAAATTATACTGACCTTTCTCACAGTCTAAAATGTAATTACAAACTAATCCGAACCATTAGGGTTCCGTCCAACTCCATTTGTGTCAGCAATCACATAATTTAGTATTTCCATTTTGCCCTCAAACGTGGCAGCCATAAAAAGACATCTCAGTACTATAATTTTTATTGCTATATTTGTCCTTTTGTCCACAAGCAACATCTATATATAGCAACTCTCTTTGAGTTTCGTTTAGTGCTTGCTCCATTTGTTTTGCTCCACAAGATTAGAATTTTTTTATGTATTATTTTAATTTTTGTATGAATTTTAATTTATTCTATAATTTATTACAATATAAAATTTAAATTTATTTGTAATTTATTGCAGTATTAAATCAAAATATCTAATTGGTCTAGAAGTACAAGTTCACAAGAATGGCCGATTTATCAAAATAAAAGATGTCATTGTGATTGAAGAGCAGCAGTAAAAATTTCAGAGTCAGCCAAAAATCTAGAAAAGTTGTATTTGAGTTGTGAAACCCAATCATGCAAATTCTTTAAATTGTGCAAGAGTTCTAATAAAAGAATAGGTGAAGTTGAGGTGGAACAACCTACCCATATTGCATTTCATCAACACGAAACACCTAACCAATCTATGAAAATGACAGCGTGGATAACTATAATGAAGACGTTGGTAGTTGTAAATATTGTCTTAGTTATAATGTGCTTGGTGACTATGTTTGTTATGTTGGCTTTAAAGTAAATAAATCTATATATTTGTCAAGTATGAGTAAGAAAGTATAGTAATGAAATATAATGTGATGTATTAGCAAGTATGCAATGTTATATTATTTTGCTAAGTATGAAGAATGTGATGTATTTGCAAAAAAAAAGTCTAGTAATGTCAATTAAATAAGAAGATTAGTATGAAATGTAAGAAGATTAGTATGAAATGGAACATTTTAACAGTTTCGTAATTACAAGTTGTATAAGTTCAAGAAAAATACATCTTCATTAATTACAATATGGCTTCAAAATAAAGTGTTCCACACTTAAAAGAAAAACATCTTAAGTTCTATACAAAAAGTGAGATAAGAGATACTATACAAAATATACATCCCAGGTCAATGGAAGCTATACAAAAAGACTACAGAAAATAATGAAGAACACCGTGATATATAACAAGACCAAACATCCCAAGTTGCCATTCCATTATCCTTGCCTCCAGGTCTGCAAAATCAACAACAGGGAAGTTGAGTATCAAGTAACCCAACCCTGAGCTTTTCAAAGAACAAATGGATTAGAACATAGATGCTAATGACAACTGTTGGACAACTACATATTGAAAATCATTAATGATTGGACAAATCTATTGGGCATTTTGGATAAACAATTTACAAAATTCACCCACCAGGATATTAACTGTAGTCCAAAATATGAGGTGTCTCGAATCTGCAGCCATCACACAAAAGTGATTTGCTAAATCATAGGCAACAGGATTGTAACTTGCATACTCATAGTCCTGGTATAAAGAAGAATAAATTAGGAGAATAACAGCTAAAAGAGTGTGGGAAAAATAACCAAAAGAAACACCTCTTCAGCACTTCCATGACATTCTGTTTTATGCAACTTGTGTCAGAAAATATTCTCTGTGTCTTGGTATTATATTGATTGTCATTTTTCTCAGCCTGCTTGTAAGAAAGGAGGAATTGTGAAAAAAGCTCATATCAATAAGAAAGGCAATGCCGCTGGACAGTTAAAAACATTTAAGCAAGTTGAACCTGAAGATTTTGAGGTTAATAGTTGATATGTTTATTGTATTTATTTAATTTTTGTCCTTTTCTTTGTTTCTTCTCTAATGACCAAATGCAAATATTACACTACGAGGCGTGCTTAATATTTGCAGCCAGTTGATATGAGTCTTGAAGAGATTGAAAGCAGATTAGGTTCTCTTATACATGCAGATACTATTTCACAATTAAAGATTGGAACTTGAGATCTAGTCTATGACATAGACGCATTCTATTGAATACCAAACCCAAACCAGACCGAAATATTATACCCTCTATTGAATAATGATCCAAATTCAAGGCATATGGGTAGACTTTTCAAATGGGCACTGCTTCCATTCTAAACCATGTTAGCTGCTGCCTTCTGGTCTTAGGAATCTCAACAAAATATACTTTTCCTTGGGTCATGATTCATCTGATGGATTTATTAATCTTCATCATGGATGATATTATCAATTCTGTTTTCATGATGATAAAAGGATTTCCTGATTTCTCAAATACAAATTTGTAAATTGGAAGCATGATATCTAATAATCTATTTAATCTGGAGTATTGAATGCATGTAAAATTCAAAACACGTGGATATTCACTTCCAAGGTCTTACTTCAACCCGTGTACATCGTGGGGATTAAATAACACCTTCAACATGATGTTCATGCTATGCAGCCTTCAGATGGAATATTTGTCAGAAGGTCGGCATCAAGCATGCTTAGTGGGAAGAAGCCTGTTCGAGCGGCTGTGAGTATTTTCTTATATTTTTTTCCTTAATGTCAAAAACCAGATGTTATTCCCACAATAAGCAGACTGTGCAAGCTCATCCAACTAGCAAACAAAACCAATTTAATAGCAATCACCTACTAATATAGGTAAAACAATGCCAAGCAAATCAGGGGTACTGGGAACATAACTTCCATAGGGGAAGTACAGAAATTATATAAGAAATTGATAACCATAATAGTAGCATACCCTTTGCAGGGCAGGGAAGGGCAGGGCAGGGCAGGGCAATATAGAAAAGAGCAAAAAATTTTGAACATAAAAGAGGTACCATGCAACAATCACAATACCTCTGATCTGATAAGATCACTGAATTGGTTCAGAGGCAAAGAAATCAAAGATGCTGGTATTCTCCTTGGGATTTCATTGTAGCCATAAGCAATAGCAACATCCTATTAAAATAGAGGCACCCTTTATATTTGCAACATCACATGGATGAAGAATATCACTTCTGGTAGGAGGTACAGATAAAAGGAACATGTGAGGTGATTATATTATTTAATTCTAGCCAAAGAGGGGCATAGTTACCTTCAGCAAAAACTGAAACAACTCGACCCCAGAAACAGCTTCTCCAAAAACTTGTCTAAAAATTTGTTTCCTTCTTCATCAAGAATTGCTCCAAAAACAGGCTCCAAAAAGTCCTAAAACCAAGCCCTCCAACTCAAACAAAGGAAGTAGAATAAAAATTTTTTAAAAAAAAAACAGAAGCATTAGGGAAGTCAACAACTGAAACCTAATATCGAACCTAATTTCAGCTCCAAAAACTCCAACGTCAAAAACAGGCACAAAAACACAAGCATGCAGTCCATGTTAGGATTTTATCTGATTTTATTCAATAACTTGTTTGCAATCCATGTTGAGTTAGCCTCTGCATTTTTGGGATCCCACTGACATGTGTGCTCAGGTGTTGAGAGTTTTAATCCTGAAAGTTATCCCATCAGCTATAGGTGTTGCATGCACTCTCCAATTGCATCCTATGTTACCACATTGTGTTGTAACCCTTGTTCTCTTATTCTTTTCGCTACGTAACTTAAAGCCTTTCTGAATTGAATAATCTTTAAGCACTGTCCTAAAATGATGAACATCTTCAAACAACTGACCTACAACAAACTCAATCTTACCATCATCTCCAACTTCAAAAAGTTTTCCCTTTCCCAACCCCCGCATCTTAATTTTATCTTCGTCATACTCATCACTAGAAATAGGTCCACATGAATTCTCTGATTTGTAATCTGAGAGATCATAGTCAGTGGAATCTTCAAAGTTCATGTTCTCATCATCAAATTCAGATTCTGACCCTTCTATATTATTACAAAATTCACTTCCCTCTTCATTTACATTCTAGTCGTCATATATTAAATCCGAGTTGTCCTCCTCATCATCATCATTTGTAGCATGACCAGATTCATTACCCACCCCACTAGGAATTTTTGAATTGACATTGGTAGTAGCCTGACTACAACCTGTCCTAGGACCATCTACTTGGTTAGTTACCACGTACACCTTTAAGTTAATTTGATTAGCATTATTGTGAAACATTTGTAACACATCTAAGTCACTTAGGATGGCCACCTTATCAGTAGAACTAAGGACTGCATAATACATGTTCACAACAATGCCAAAGGTTGTAGGTAGAAAAGTTAATGCAAAGTCGCACACATCACTTAATATATCTATCATAGAATACCTATCAGGATCCACATTTCTAATGTAATAGGTTCTCCCTAAATAGTGAAGAATCAGATCATAACACTTATTTACTGCCATGATAACCTGCGATTATAATACAAAACTAAATAATCACCCAAACTGACAAACAAAGATTGACCATGAAAAAGTAAAACTTGGTGACTCAATGACTCGGTGACTCAGCGAGTCAGTGACTCGGTGACTCGGTAACTCAGTGAGTCAGTAACTTAGTGACTCGGTGATAGAGAAAGTCATGCACTGAGTCACAACTCAGAAACACGAGTTTGTTAAAAATCCTAATTTGTGAACCCTAACCTCAGAGTTCTAAACCCTAATTTGTGAAACCCTAATATGAAATTTAACAACCTAAATCTGTAATTTTTAATCCGTGACCTGAAATTTATAAACCATAATTTGTTAATCCCTAATTTGTATAGACCTTATTTTCTTAGCTTTGCAATTTGAAAATCATACCTTACAACAGTGTCATCTTCCGTCGTTCTTCTCTCGCACAAATCTCAACTTCTTTCGTCTTCATATTCGTTCTTAGCTCCCTTCGTTTTCGTCGCAGCAACCTCACATTTTAGCGTCGGAGAAATACCCCTTCGCCTTCATCTTCGTCACATCTCAGCATCGGACTTCATCTTCGTCTCAGCGTCTTCATCAGCGTCTTCGTCTCATCCTCTCTCAGTTCACTCTCAGCTTTACTAACTTTAACCCTCTCTCAGTTCACAAATGAATGAAGCAAATGAACCAAACGTCTGAGGGCAAAATGGTTAAAGCAAGAATAGGGAGTGACGTGACAGTGTATGTCACATTCCTTTTAATTTTTAGGCAAAATATCTGAGGGTATTTGTCTTTCCATCAATTCTGTCAACAACGTTAACTGCTACGAGCTGTCAGTGTAATTTGTCCAAAAAAGTGAGGTTGACTATATTTGACCAAAACCTCAAAAGAAGTCAGTGTAATTTACCCAAAAAATAAATACTTACGACGGCACAATGGTGGCCACAATTAATGTGGTCGTAAAAAGTATGTATTTATAACAGAAAGAACATCGACACAAAAACCCCAATGCAAATAAATGAAAAAATAAATATTTAGGATGGGAATGAACGACACAAGTAAGCCTACCTAAATGAAGCCAATTTATATTTTCAATAATAATAAAAAAAACGATGCAGTTTTTTGTGTGGTATGATAACACACATTTCCCCTAATATCAATCCCTTCGACGCAAAAGCAAAATCCAAACCAAAGTTGCGCCATTCTCCAAATGTCAATTTCTTTGATGCTAAAGGAAAGGCCAAACCTTAGGTTTCGTCGGCGCTCCATCTCCCTTCTCCCTCTCCCTCTCCCGCTCCCACTCCGTCGGCATCACCCCACACCATCGTTGGCATTCCCTCGCACCACAGTCGACATCACTTCGCGCCACCGTCGGCTCTGCCACCATCAGGCTCAGCCACCGCAGTTACAATGAGTCTTCATCACATCATGCCACCATCGGCTCTACCACCACCAGGCTCGACCACCGCAGCTACAAATGACAATAAGCGCAACCCAAAATAGGTATTGCACCTGGTCCTCCGCTGGTGCTGGATGCTAAGAAAGAGTTCAAAAACTCTATTTCTTTGACAAATTTGTTTCAACTGGTTAGTGATGACTTCCAAGCATTGAACAAAAATCTATAATCGGTGAGTGCATCTGCGAAAATTTTGACAATGGCTTGACTTTTATAAGTTCTTGTATTCTTTCATTCAGCATATTATATCATGGTGAAGAGTGGTACTTTTGAACTCTTGCTTCAATAGTGTTTTGAGGTAAATGTGTGTTGATTTGCAGATTCATGGGTGCTGAACTTTATTTTGTTATAAATTGTCATAGCTCGAGGTAGTGAGGGAATAAATTTTCAAATGATATTTAATGGATATGCTAGTGTGAGTGAATAGCAAGGAAAGATTACTGCCTTTTTCCCAACAGTTAATAAAAAGCTTTGACGAATTCATCTGATTCGTCTTTAACTTGGTTCTGTTTTTGCCTATTTACTTCGTTGGTTAAGGTTCGACACCATTGGTTGTGGTTTTTGAAATTACTTTTTAGTAGCAAGAAGAGCATTTAAATTGCCATTTTCCCCTTTTTTAACCACAACTAGACCTAAGAATGAATATTTGTTGAAATTTTATGTAAATATGATATTCAATGAAGGAGCATGATAAAGTGTGGAATAGTCCCTGGCTGTATAAATGTGGTGGAACACCCATGGCTATTGGGTTTGATTGTGATTTAGTTTGTAACATTTGTAGTGTTAGAGTTGTATACTAAAAACCATATTTGGATTTTTGGTATTTGTTTATATTTATTAATAAAAACTAATTTTCTATTTTAATGACAATTTTTATGAGTAATGTATGAATTTCATTATTTATTTAATGTTGTACATGTGTCTTTTATTTTACATAGTAATTAATATAGTGTGTAGAGTTCGGTTTATACGCAGAAGACCAGATTATCGGTTCTTATAAAATATAAGTCTTTGATTCACAGTTTTAGATGAAATTGGACATACTATCGGTACGGCTGTAACACAGTGTTTTAGTTTATTTATTTTAATTACAGGGAGTGGTAATTATTTTGACAATTGTTTCAACTCATTGTGTTAGTACACTTTGTGTGTATTGAATAGGACCACGTTCTAATTTACACCGCATGGTTATTATGAGTACTTATATTTTTAATTTCGAAATAATTATTAAACATGTACATTTAATGCTCGCTATTTTAATTTATTAAAAGATGCGATCTTTTACGGGTTTATAATTTAGGTGAGTTGGATAGCGGCATTACGTATATGGTAGATATTAATTATTTACGGAATCCACATCCCGACAAGGGATTGATGATATTCTCTTAAGAAAATTTATAAATTTTGATCGTGCCAAAATCTGCATGTGGATTTTATAATCCAACATATTAAATAAGTTCAGCGGAAGGTGTCAAAGAATTATTAAACAGGTCGATTAAATATATTTTTTAGTAATTTAATTTAATCGACAGGTATTTATAATCTTAACGTGGAGAGAATAATATGTATTTAATAACAGAACTCGAATAATTGGTTTCGAGAATAAGGTCAGGAGTGCAATTATAATTATTTAGTGGTATGTTTTCTAATTTATGTTTTTAGAAAATTACTTCTAGGTTGAAGTGGATTTTCCTAATTACATTAGAAGGCCGTGTCTTATTTACTTTTTGAGTCTCTACTGTAGCCTATTTATATATCGTATAATCTTAGGTGCCAGAAAGAGCATTCATTCAGTCCTTAGGTTTTCCATGTGTTTGTGAGAACTAGAAAATGAGTAGACAGCTAGACAAGGTTTGGAACAAGAAGGATCAGAGCCCGCACTCTGTTCTTGTTTCAGCATTCAGGAATACATCAGAAGATCTAAGTAGAGACGAGACTGCTAGTTTTTTGTCATGTTGATCTTCAGATTCAAGTTCAAGTGTTGAAACGTGATCAATTCAGAAGGATCATGCAGGAATAATTCTTATTCTGCCTTGTGGGTGTACCGGGTTTCAGTTTTTTGGGTTCAACAATTGTTTCGTTTTATCCCGTATGGATTCCGTCCGGACAATTTGGCGCTTTGCAATTTTTTTTGTGTGCTGTAGATCCTGTACTGCGCCACATTTGATTCGATTCATATGCATTGTCTTTGTTTCTTGGAATTTCGATCTCTTCATGTGAAGCGCTCTTTCTAAGCTATTGGCAAAAATGTTGTTCTTTTTTTAATGCCTATCGCGGTGGGCAACTATTAAACATGACATATGGGGTGTTTTATTGATTTTGTAATTCCGTTGTCTTTTGAAATTGTTAGGGAGCTGCCTTAGCTCAATCACCATGGTTCAAATCTACGGACAAGGTTAAGTTGATGAGAATCTGGTGTACTAATTGTTGATAGGACAAAATGTCATAATACTATGGCAATTTCAGTTTTTTAATACTATAAAAATTCTATCGTCTGTACCATAATATTCTGCTCGTAGCTGTTCACCTTTTGTCACCTTCAGATGCTTAGAAGGCCATGTTCGCAACTTTAATATATTTTCTATATTATTCTATTCCGATTAAAATTTTATACTAGCTTGTTGGTGTAGAAAACCCAGTTTTGATGCCTGCAGCTGAACAAATCTTTGGTGTTGGTGGGAAGAGGAAGAGGATGAGGCCCTCTTTGGTATTTCTAGTGTCAAGAGCAGATGCATATATTGTAGGCTTGAAGTGAGGAGTTTGCAACTTCCTCTGTAAAAGTATTCTCTCTGATATATTAGACAAAATAAAATTTTCATTTAATACTACTTGGTTATCAGGGAACTTACCAAAGAACATAAGCGTTTGGCAGAGATTATTGAGATGATACATACTGCAAGCCTAATACACAATGGTGTATTAGATGAAAGTGATATGCGAAGAGGTAGACCTTAGTCAAATTCTAAGTTGCTCCTAGAATCCACCATTAACACCTCTGATCATAATAACAGATTCCTATTGCCAAAATTGTTGTGTCTAATATTTTTGGACTTATTACCAAACCCGATTTATCTGAAACTTAACTTGTTAGATACATTTTGTTTTTTAGCATATTTACCAAACATAAGTAGTTTTTTAAAGCCATGTTTTCAGAACACGACTTCAATTAACTTATTGTAAAGCTCAAGGAAATTGTGTTTTAAAAGCCCAACTTCAGGATTGAAGTTGTGTTTACAAAACACAGCTTCACGAATTAACCTGGGGTTTGAAAATAAGTTGAAAACTAGGATTTTTCAGGTGCATTAATCCAGGGATTTTTTTGTCTCTAAGATGCATTATTCTTTTGAGTTGGGAGAGGGGGATGATTTCTATATGATTCTATTGTTATTGGTTGTGATGTTCTTTTCAGGTAACGCGTCGCTGCTACCCCAAGAAAGAAAAAGCCCAAGTTATGTTGAGTTTTGTGGCTTCTGTGGGGCCTATTTCTGACTGGTTTCCTAGCTGGGCTGTCCATAGCATGGGGTTTTTGGATGTTTCTTTTGCTTTGGATGGTTTTGTTTTGTTTTTGGTTTGGGTGTTATTTTTGAATGGTTATGTTTAAGCTCAGGACTGATTTTAATTTTTGTTAGGTGGGTTTTTAAAGATTCGGACTATTTTAAGATCTGGTTTTTGTTTTAAAATCCAGAAATATGGGTTTTCTTTTGTTTTGATTGTTCATGTATAGGCCTTTCCCTTACGGCTGTGTAAGGGAATGTGTGCGTGCATTTTCCTTTTTTTATTCGGGTATGTGAAGTGCTTATGGCGTAGATCTACATGAAGATTTGGTGGCAACTTTTGGTGGTTGCGGCACCAGATGGGATTCCATGTTCCCCCAAGATTTTTGATGCTATCCAATAGTTAGTTAAGGTGAAGATATATTGTGTATTTTTGTGTTCAGGTTATGGTTGGTTAGGGTGTTGGTATATTGTGTATTTTGTGATCCGATGTTGAATGGTTTTAGAGTAAGTCGAGATCCCTCATCATTACCATGAGGTTATGACAGAGGTAGTTGTCTTTGTGAATAGGTTCTTGTAATTACTTGGGGTGTACTCTTTGCAACCATGTAAATTTTCTTTTTTATGTTACAATCAATTCACCAAAAAAATATATGCATGAAAGAATGCTTAGAAACTCCATTTTTGTACCTTGTTGTGAATCTGCCCATATTTTGTGAGTGGTGTTGATATTGTACCTTATGACAGCAGGATCAAAACTTTGACCGTAAAAAAGAACCGGGTGAGGGGTGCCTGCTGCGCTTAAAGCGCAGCAGGGTTTGCTGCGCCAACAAACGTCGACGTTTTGTGCATCTCCAAATTAAACAGAAATGGTGCCATTCCGAATCACTAACCCTGGGGAATCTGGATTGATCTCACCAAATTAAAAAATAATTTTAAGAAAATGTGTATAAAATTAAATAGCTGCTGTGTTTAGGGTAAATTTGAATAAAATAAAATAATTTTATTTACATAAATTTTGGATTTAGTAGTATTTAAACTACGTCGTGCTTGAAAAATTTTAAAAATACACTTAATATTAACATAAAAGACTATACACATCTATAAAGACTATACACATCTCAAACGCACTAACATAATTAAATTTTTTAACAAAATGATAACAAAAAGTTTTCAATACAAAAATCATCGAATTCTTTCACAAGGATTAAATAAAAATTATGAACACCCCATGTTTAATTAAATGTTATCCCATCAATTACATTTCAAATTTGTGGGAGCCATTGCGAATTACTAAAAAAAATCATAAAAACAATCATTATGGACAAATGATTTAGTTGTCTTGGGAGAGTGCTTTTCTTGATCAAATGCTACTCGTTTATATTCATTATAAAAGTTAAATGCAGCTTCTTCATATTCAAATTCCATTTCAAGACTTGGTTTGCAATCTTTAGATAACCTCCCAACATCTTCACTACACCCCTCAAGTTCACTATTCTCCATTCTGTCACTAATAAAAAAAAGTTTATAAAAACTCATGTTGTTAAGATTTCTGTTATAACAGTATCGAACTAGACTGTTAAATTAAAATTATTAAGAAAATTAAGAATTAATTCAACAGTTTCATGGTGTTAAAACCCCAACTTCAGAATAAAAAAAAATTGACAGGAAAGTAATTCACAAAACAAGCTTAACCTTACTATTTGTCTTACTAAAAAATCAAAAATAAAAAAAAGTTGCCTAACTATTTTTCAAAAAAGAACAAACATCCTGAAAAGAGAAAAGAGAAAAGAGCTTAAAGCAAAGAATAAAAAAAAAGGTGGATAGATCGCATACCTGTCAGCTGTTTCTTTATCCCACTGGCAATGAAGGTTGAGTGGGAGTATCGCATCTGGGAGATCTCAGATCAAACCGTTGAGTGGGAGTCCGACTGTTGGGGTTTTAACAGATCAAACCTCTCGCCTCTGGGAGTATCGCCTCTCTCTCTCTCTCAGATCTTGCGTCGACGCCTCGTTGTCGTCGCTGCGCTCAATCTCACGGCCTCGTCGCCGTCGACGCCTCTCTCCGTCTCTCGTCAGTCGTCTCACCTCAGTCGCCTCTCTCTGTCTCTGCGGCGCTGCGGACTTAGCTGTTGCCTGTTAGGGTTACAAGTCACAACAGGGCGGGGCACAGTTTTAATTGTAATTTTTTTAATGTACATATAATTATAAAAAAAATTCAGAAGGGACACGTGCTCACAGCCCTTCTTCCATCCGCCACGGCATATATATATATATATAAATAAGGCCATTAAATAAAGATATAGATAAATAGTAAATAATTAATTAAAAGATTCAAAATAAAATTTTTGATAAA
Organism: Heliamphora pulchella; assembly: GCA_032270985.1. Taxonomy (NCBI): domain Eukaryota; kingdom Viridiplantae; phylum Streptophyta; class Magnoliopsida; order Ericales; family Sarraceniaceae; genus Heliamphora; species Heliamphora pulchella. Next base: position 2,812 of record JAULJZ010158425.1, on the reverse strand, counting down.
ATTATATAATTTATTTTAAAACTGAAGCTAAAAATCAAAATTTTATAAAATGCCAATAATTATAAATTTTAAAATAAAATTATATCATGTAATTTGAGAATTTTTTTACTAATTTTATTTACACAATAATTTATAAAATAACATTAAAAATTTATACCAAATTTTTAAAAAAAAATTTAAACAAAATTATACATTAAAAAATTTACGTTGTTGAATTTACACTGCAATTCTGCAAATATTGACACCAAAGCATGTTTGCATGGGAAATTAATGACAGATGGCCCAGCCTCAACACCTGGCCCCATCAAATTACTATAAGTAGAAACACCCAATTCGTGGAGGAAGCAACAAAAAGAAATTAAACACCAATTCGTGGAGGAAGCAACATAACGAAATTGAAGAAGAATCTAAAGGCACAACAAATTGAAGAAGCTGAAGGCACTTCGAGTGGAGAAGGGAAGAAATAGTGGGTTACTCCGCCGCCCACCACGCCACCGTTGGCCATACCGAGCTACATTCAACAGCCAACCACTACCGTCACCTCAGACCACCAAACCTACCACCAGGTATATGTCTAAAACTATTTCACGACCACCTTCGCATGGCCACCGACGACCGCTGCTAACCATCTCGATTGTCGGAACGGAAGTCCCAAACTTGGGCAAAAAAATCGAAACCCACCGAACCAGCTTTCTTTAAACAGCCACCGTTTTTGCTATGAACCTCCGTTTTGAACAATCTTGAGTATTCCAGAAGAGAACATCACAAACTATAACTTTTATGTTTATCACTTTCCTCAGAAATACTGTTTTACATGTGAAAATTGCACCAGAAGATTAAAAATCGAAACAGCCCAGATTCTGTTAAAACCTCAACGAACCAACCTTTTTAAAACAGCATCTGTTTCTTCTACTGACCTCTTTTTTCGGTGATTTTTGATGTTCTCAAAGGGGAAACAATTATCTACAAATTTCGTGTTGGTGACTTTTGCTATAAATAATGTTTGCTATGTAAAATTTTCGCCTAAACCTTGCAACTCAAATCTGTCCAAAAATAGAATTTGGCTAGAAACAGCCTATTTTAAATACTGTAAATTTTTTGTAAAAGCCTCGAATGACTACAACACTGAGACCATTAAAAAGTAAATTGCGAGAGTTTTCCAACAACATAAAATTTAACTAAAATAGAATTCGGTAAGACCACCAAATGTCACAACCAGAGTTAGCCCTACAAATTAGTTTTAACGTTTAGTCACTAAATCACCCTTTTTAATATTCTTTACTCGTGTTGTTTTAATGTGTTCCAACTAGGATCAAACTCGTTGAGATTTTAATTTAATAGGCATCAGTCACGCGTGCACATTTAAGGTGAGTTACAACATATCTCAATTACTTGCTTTTTGTTTGAGGAATGTTTGACTTGTTTCTAAAATTATTTATTTATGTTATCTTAAGAATATTATGATTACTCAAAATTATTTAAGCGTGCTTGAGATTAAAATAAGTACGTCAAAATAATGCCATGGATTTCCTTGTTAACAATTTTAATTGTGATTGTCATATATTGTTATATTGATGAATGGTTTAAATGTTGACGAATAATTCAAATGATGCCTTGACTGACGAGAAAAAAATAAAATATCATCATGTTTAAAGATAAGAATGGTGGCTTCCAGTGTTGAGCATTAAAAGGGTGGCTCACTATATTAAACCATAAGTAAGATGGCTCACCGTATTTGTATGACCTGGTTCTTTTTTATTTTAATGATTAATATGAGGTGTTTGTTAATTAACTTTGGCTGGTTATAAATTGCTAAATATATGTAGATTATCATATGAGTAGTGGTCAGTGGGCCCGGTAACTCTCGTATAAGTTTTGGGTGAATCTGTCGATGTACGTGGAGATTCGCAAATTTTAAATCAGAGATAATTTTAAAATTTGATAATTAAAGATAAATTAATTTTGAGTTAATGAGAACTTAAAAATATTAATTTTAATGTTATTGATGCATGTATATGAGTTATAAATACATCATATGTTAATTTTTGGATTTTGAATCAATTTGAGAGGTGGACCCCATATTAAGGTTCTTGGAAAAGCTATTGAAAATCCCCAAACCCCCCTTGCTCCAGCCGCGCCCCGTGCACCCCCGTGCACCTCATATATATATATATATATATATATATCATGCTCTAATGGTGGAGAAAGTTAAAACCTAGACTTCCCATCCTTTTTCTTAATCATCGTCTTGGATTCTGACAATGCTGTAAGACGGAAAGTGATTTACTTGACAAGAACTTCATATCCATCCTAACAAAACTTGGTTTCAGCGCTCTCGGGTTATTTGTAGAAAGTTAAAAGTTTTGAATTTTAACTCAAACGGTAGGATACTAGACTATCTTAATTCAAATGTCTCATTTATGTAATTAATTGCATTTTTAGATGACTAAAATGCTTTGAGTAGTGATTTCATGTTTTAAACCCTAGTTTTGCTGGTTTAATGGCAAATGAAGTGGGTTTATGTTGGAATGGTAATATGTGAGTTGTGTTTTATTGGGTTTATGAAATTGAAGAATTGATTTTCATATAATCTTAAAATTAATTAAGATCCATGTTAATATCATAAAAGCATAAATTTTATCAATTTTAAGTTAACCTTGAGGGTTGGAGTTTTAATTTCAAATTTGAATTGAAATTGCATAACATTATGAAAATGTTGTGGATTAATTCATGAATTTTGGATTGTACACATATGGGTGTAATTAATTCTTATTTAAATAATTTATTAGACGTACTGAAACAATGTAGTTAA
>JAULJZ010158415.1:0-27591 GCA_032270985.1 Heliamphora pulchella | reverse complement strand
TTATCCAGCGGTCAAATAAGTTAAGCGGAAGGGCTTAAGGAATATCAAGATACCGATTAAATTAAATTGTCAGTAATAAAATTTAAATGGCGGGTATCTGGAATCTTAACGTAGGGAGAAATGGTAAGCATTTAATAATATGAGCTCAATGCAAGAATATCTTGAGATTATGGGTTAGAGTGCAATTATAGTTCTTTAGTGGTGTGAACTGTAATTTAGTGTTTTATAAAAATTACAGAAATCGTTAGTAGGTATCTGTGTTCCACTAGAAATTATACTCATAATTACTCCCTAGGTTCCTAATGTAGCGCTATATATATGCGGGTAGGCTGAACCAGTTTGAGATCATCATTGATATATTATATTTTGTCTTTCAAGACGAAAGATATCTTGGTTCTGTCGGTACGAGTGCTCAATAGTCCGTAGCCCACACTACGTTCGAGGATAGCGTAAGGAAATATAGTTAAAGATCTAACTTGAGCTTCAACTTGGAATCAAATCGTAGTTAAAGAATAGATTGACAAAAGGTATTCATCTAAATTAACTTTGGTTGCACGGGTTTTATTTTGATCCTTCTTCGTCAAAATTTTTATCTGGAGCCCGTTTCGGCGTTTACCTGTCCAGTTATTTTTTTTACCAAAAATCGTTTACAAAAATAATGATTTTGGCAGTATTACCTCCAATGCACTATAGATTTGAGTTCAAAACATATTTAAAGAAATAAAGATTTTTGTCAAGTAACAATATAAAAAATGTTATTTCCATGACATTCATACATATCAAATCCCAAACAAAAGCTTCTGGTATCCAAAGTTCATTTTCGTTAATAAAATCATTCAAACCTTTTAATTCTGGCTTATATCCGAGCCTATATCTCTAACGATTATGGTAAATAGGGTTTGGCATCGTAACCCCTTGCAAATTCAAACCAAGTCCCATTCTTGAGAAAAAAGGCATTCCCTTCATCATTGCAACTACTTTCGGGTTCACATTATAGTCTTCCTCATTCATTAACACTTGGATAGCTTTGGCTTCATCAAAATCAAACCTAGTGGGGGGTATCATTGAAAGGGGTTAGCATGCTAGTTTCTCCCAGAATAATGATAATCATCCCTTCCTTTATCATGTTGACCTTCTGATGTAAGGTTAAGGGTACTGCTCTTATCGTGGATCATGTAACCAAGGTCTTTCTAGTAGTAGGTTGAACGAGGCTAACACGTCGAGGACAAGAAACTCCACTTCACTTTTTAGTGGCCCGATTGTCACAATCGAGGTTACTGATGTGTGTCGTACCGTATCAAAAATAAATATTTAAATCCTTGATTTAACTCCTAACCCGTAGGATAGTAGTTAAAGTCCGGATATCGTTCACGGGAATTTAATGCAACTACAATTCATTTATTAAAATCTTTTTGGCTTTGATTTTTCTTTATGGAAAAGATGATTTATTTTTGAACTAATTCTAATTAAGGAAAACAAGTATTTAATCTGAAATAGGATTTAAGATTGAAGAAGGTTTCCTAAGGCTTTGAATCCCCCTAGTCAGTATTTTAGTTTCATTCAAACACTAGTTAATCTTTAAAGGATTCAACCCAATCCGATCGCCACTACAAGATCAATATGGATTGTCAAGAAGATAAACTCGAATCCAAACCTAACATATTCTATCTAAGATTCTGACACTGATTGTCTGAAGCACGACCCATGCTATCGAAGTATAAAATATCTCAAGTCTGAATATCGAGAAGTAAATATAACAGTTACATGATCTCATTTTTATAATCACAGAAAAATAATAACGAAAATAAAATAATTAAATTAAAAGCTCGTTGATCAAAAGTCAACATCTAGAAAATCATACAACGAATTGAATCCGAATTAAAAATAAAATATAAAAAGTCTGAGCTAATTCTAAAATACCAAACTAGGGATTCATCATCCCTTAGGAAAGAAAAGAGCCAAGCCACTCATGTTGCGACTCGAATCTATGAAAAGTTGAAGAAGAGTTGAATCTCGGGCCTTCGTCTTCATCTTTTTGTCACTTTCCAAGCCTTCTAGATTGGCTTCAAGCTGATCCCCTCTGCATTTTCTCTAGATTTTAGAATCTCTTGTTTTGTTCGCCATGCCATCTATTTATGGATGTGCTCCACGCCCCTAGGTTACAGTGTTGTATTTGAACTGGGATTACCGATTCCGTTCGGACGCTGGGAATCTCGTCCAGATGGTTTCACTCCGGTGTCTATTTTGTCCGAACAATGGATAATTTCGTCCGGACGATTTTCTCTCGGATTCAATCGCATCTGGACGTTGGGTATGTCTGTTGGGACGGTTTTCTTACTGGATGATTTTCGTTCGGGCGCTAGAATTTCTGTCCAGACAATCCTGCCTTGAAATCCCTTTTTTATCCTTTTTGTCCTTTTGTCTCTTTTTACATCCTTTTCTCCTCTATGTCACCACGTATGATAATGTTAACAAAAACACTACAAAACAACTTATTAAATACAATCTCGAGGCTTAACATAGTGTATTTTGTAGAATTGGATCGGTACTTTTATGTATCAATCACACCCCCCAACTTACACTTTGTTAATCCTCGAGCAAAGCAAATAAACATTATCCCAAAACCCCACACAAGTTTTTGAGAGGTTTAAAATAACAAACTGTAAAGTTACTACCCCCGACATTGAATTCATATACCTTCTCGGTTAACTACCATTTTTACAAAATATTTACCACAAATTTGGACTTAGCATGTATGTGTTAACTCGGCCACTCTAGCTAGTTTCATGCCACCGAATACCTGAAGTTCAAAATTCTATCAAAACTATGTCTCGACTTAAATCCTCACTTGTATCCACTCAAAATAAATCACTTAGAAACATACTTATTTAAGTGCACTCATATAGTATACAACAGAAATAGTTTATAGACAAATCAAAAGTTGTGCCTGCATAATTTGAGACTCGAAAAGAGCGTTGTATTAAAAAATAACTCGTAATCACGTGATTAGAATGCCAAGAATTCAAAAAATTCTTGTAAGTCTTATTTGCCCTTTCTAGTTAATTATTTCCATGCATCAGATTGTGTCTCGCTTAGGATTAAATAGGTCTTTATTTTTTATTGTAGCATTAGATAAGGACAAATGTATATCTGGGCTAGGGTCCAGTGTACAATGTCCTAGAACAAGCTATTATCTAAACATTGCTCAATTCCCATATTCTTTATTTGTTTCTCACATTCATCATCCCTAAAGCAAAATTTTGATGCACACGAACTTCTATATTTTTGTCAATGACCCAACATTATACTTTTGTACACTAAATTGTCCCGTCAGAATTTTTTTTATTTTGTGAAATTTTCCACTCTTTTTGATTGTCAACTTTATTTAATTATCATGGACATTTCCTATTCACAAGACATTTTCAGATATAAAAGGGAAACAAAAAAAGGCTTACATGTAAAATGTTCAAAAATGGGAATTAGGGTCAATTTGATATCAAGAATACGAACAGGCTAAAATATAAAAACATGGCCTAAAGTCCTTTTCCAAGTTTAACATAATCTATTGCACAGTCCTTATTTTTAGAAAACTTCAAATGCGACTTACACTAATAATTCTCAACTTTTGGCCAAAAAGAATGAACAACGAAATTACACAATGACAATTGCACGTTGAATAATTCAAATCTTTAGTAAATATAGCAATAACTCTCACAAAAGGATCAAAATCTCGAATGCTCACTAGGTAAAGTCTCCACCTTATTGTTTTTCAAGTATTCTTACTACAAATATTCATTAGTATAAAACCACATAAGTAGCCAAGTGTACAATTTTTTTTTGACAATTTATAGAGAAATTGCCCCCCAATTTGAATGTCATGTTGTCCTCAGTGTGGAAAGACATGTAAAAGAATGGACAGAAGAAATACCGTGTAAATGTGCAATCCCAAAATAAGAGGCCTGTAACAATAACTCATACATCCAAACAAATGAAAGCAAAATAGAGAACAAGCAAATAGAGAAAACTGCAACTTTATTAATAATATGTGACAATTGCATAGATAAAAAGAAAAGAAAAAAAATGCCCTAAGTGTTGGGGCAAACTGCCAAGATCTTAAAATTATGTCTATGATTTTAGTAAAACAAATTCGGACGGACAAACGCCGAAACAGGTTCCAGATTAAAAGTTTTTGATATCAAACAATCAAAATAAAATCTGGTAATACTCCAAAACTTAGTTATAGGATTATACCTTTTGAAATCTGGTTTGATGATTTTGGACGCTATAATAATTTTTAATCAATGATCCATCGCAGTTTTTGACTTCTAGTCAAATATCCGACACAAGCTTTTTTTGTATTCCCGAATACTAAATAAGAACAAAGTGTGAGCTTTGATCTATCGTACTCTTCAGAACCTGTCTAGTCGCCTGTTCTTTGGATTCACAAGATGTGAAAACCCTAGAACCAATTATAAATATCTGGCTGCTAAGTTTTATAACAGCATATAAATAAGTTACTGTAGAGATCTGTAGAGTAAATAAGACGTTGGCTTCCAATGTATTCATGAAATTCTGCCTCAACCCAGAAGCAATTTGATAAAAGTATAAATTATAATTTATTCCACTAAAGAATTATAATTGCACTCTGAGCCTCATTCTCAAAACCATGGTATTCGAGCACCTATTATTAAATCCTTATTTATTCTCTCCACATTAAGATTATAGATACCTGTAAATTAAATTAAGTTACTGACAATTATATTTCATCGACTTCTTCAAAAATTTCTTAAGTTCTTCTACTTAACTTATTTGACTGTCGAATTATAAAAATCACTTGCAGGGTTTGACTCGGTCAAAACTTATATGCTTCCTTAAAGGATATCATCAATTCTGATTTTTCAGGACGTGAATTCTATTAATAATTAATATCCACCTTATAAATAATATCGTTATCCAACTTGCCGGGATTATAGAACTATACAAGATCACACCTTCTAATGAATCAAAACAACGAATATTAAATATACGCAAATTATAATTACTTCAAAATTAAGAGCATAATAACTCATAATAATCATGTGGTGTCAATTAATTTATAAAATCAGTATAAAATTAATTACCCCAACTTGGTCATGTTCAATACACACAAAATGTACTAACATAATGAGTCTGAACAATTGTCGAAACAATTACCGTTCCCTGTAATTAAGACAGATCTACTAAAATATTGTGCTACAGCCGTACCGATGGTGTGTCCAATTCCATCTTAAGTGTGAACCAAAAACTTATATTTTACACGAACCGATAATCTGATTTTCTATTTGTAAGCCGAACTCTACATACTAGATTAAATATTATGTAGAATAAAAAATACCCATGCACATCATTAAATAAATAATGAAACATATACATTGTATATTAAGATTCTCATAAAATAGAAAAATTATTTTTTTTTAACGGAGGAACCACCTCAAGGTAGAGCCCTTTGAACCCACTCCTAAGGCGTAAACCTCCGGATACCTGCAATCACCCACAAACCATAGGTATCGGTTAAGTCAGGGCGCTTCCAGCGAGAGTCGAACACAAGATCTCCGAGTTTACGGCTGGTCCTAGTGACGACCTTAAAACCATACTGTCATACATCTGACTCCCATGTCCTTTACATGACTATAAAAAGCCTTAGCTGGTAAACTCTTTGTAAAAAGATCTGTAAGGTTGTCTTCCGATGCAATCTTGGCCACAGCTATATCGCCCCTCTAAATAATATCTCGTATCAGGTGATATTTACGCTTGATGTGCTTTTCTTTCTTATAGGCTCTTGGTTCCTTCGAATTGGCAACTGCTCCGTAATTGTCACAGTAAAGTGTAATAACCGATTGTACTGAAAGCACTACATCCAAATCGAATAGAAAATTCCTGAGCCAAACAGCCTCCTTAGCTGCTTTAGAAGCTACCACATACTCAGCCTCCATAGTGGAATCAACAATGCAGGACTGCTTGATACTCTTCCAACTTAGGTCCCCACCTCCCAAGGTAAACACATATCCCAAGGTAGACTTTTGGGAATCCTTATCTAACTAATAATTCAAGTCTGTATATCCCAAATGTACTAGACCATCAGTCTGGTAAACCACCATATAATTCTCAGTCCCTTTCAGATACTTAATTATATGTTTCACCGTTATCCAATGCTCCTACCTTGGATTAGACTGATATCTGCTAACCATGCCAACAGCAAAACATATGTCGGGTCTAGTACAAAGTATAGCATACATGAAGCTTCTTACTGCCAAAGCAAAAGGGACCGCCTTCATATTCTCTATCTCAATAGCTGTCTTAGGACACTGATCCTTGGATAGAGTGATTCTATGCCTGAAAAGGAGAAACCCTTTCTTGGAATCGTATATGCTAAAACTAGCAGGGACTGTATCGATATTAGTTGCTTGTGATAAGCCCAACATTTTTCATTTTTGATCTCGCTTAAACTTGATCCCAAGAATGTGACCAACTTCTCCCAAGTCTTTCATATCGAACAGGCCAGATAACCATACCTTCACCGAAGATAACACCCCTACTTCATTTTCGATGAGCAAGATATCATTCACGTAATGTACTAGAAACAACACCACGCTTTTATCATGCTTCTTGTACACACAAGGCTCGTCAGAACTTTGATCAAAATTATAAGACTTAATGGTTTAATCAAACCGAGTATTCCAAGACCTAGATGCCTTCTTAAATCTATAAATAGATCTCACAAGCTTGCACAACATGTGCTCCTAGCCCTTTACTATGAAATCATCTGGTTGTACCATATAAATACATTCGTCAAGATTTTTATTAAGAAAAGCTGTCTTGATGTCTATTTGTCAAATTTCATAATTAAAATGAGCTGCAATAGATAAGAGAGTCTGGATAGACTTAACCATGGATACCGGCGAAAAGATCTCCTCATAATTAATCCCTTCTTTTTGAGTATACCCTTTTGTAACATGCCTAGCTTTGAACGTTTTCACCTTCTCGTATGCTCCTCTCTTTTTCCTATAGGTCTACTTGCATCCAATGGGTTTTATCCCTTCGGGTAGTTCTACAAGTTTCCAGACTTGATTGGAGTACATAGACTCCATCGTTGAATTCATAGCCCTTTCCCATAACTCTGTAACTTTATCTTGAAGTGCTTCGTTGTTAGTTACTAGGTTCAGTATCATGTTCTTTATGGATCCTGTCAAAAAACTCTCCCAAAAATATATATCGATCAGGTTGATGAACAACCCATCTACTACGATGAGACACTACCTGCATCTGTGTACTAGCAGTGACACGTTATGCTGAATCTGAATCCTGTGCACCATCATTCACATGCTCTTCTAGTTATGAAACTGACGTGTTAATAGTAGCACCTTGATCTGTTTCAAGATCCGCACGTGTTCTAACAATTCTTCCACTACAACGAGACAATGGGATATCGATGACACTTTCTCGTGGCACTTCTACCGTACTAATAGTATTTTCTCTCAACTCTTCTAAAACATTTCTACGTTTTGCACTTGTGGACCATTACATAATTCTCTTCCAAGAATCGGGCATTGGCACTAACAATTACTTTCTTCCAATCCTTAGGATTATAAAATAAACCTCCATTCGTTCTCCTGGGATATCCAACTAAGAAACAGACTTTCTTTCTTGGTTCCAACTTATCCGTGTTCTCTTTTAGCATGTGTGTTGGACACCCCTAAATTCAAATATGTCTTAGACTATGCTTGCACCCGGACTATAGTTCTAGAGAAGTAAAAGATACCAAGTTCATAATATAAACTGCTGTCTCTAATGCTATGACGCCTTGTCCTCCGGGCACGTCGGGACATACATAAGTATAGATACGAAAAATATTCTAACTATTCATTCATATTTAGATATTATAAATATTACATCATTAAGAGTTTTGAACTGATCAAAAATACATAACGTTTATAGTTTCACAAAAGATTTAACAAAAATTTCAATGAGTCCTTGGAAAACTAAACAAAAAGAGCAAAAAGATGAACTTCAAATTCTTTAGCTAGCGTTATCGGGGTCAATTGGCTCCTACCACTCACCTTGTTATTCAAAACCTCCTTCTCATTCGGGTAGAATTTTCTCAAAAAAGCTCTTCCTTCTCACCTGTGGCACGAATGCCATGAAACAAAGTTCAGAAGCAAACTCCCTAAACCTTCTAATCAAACTCACAATAAAATATTCTACAACGCATATCATATAATACCCAGTACAATTTATAGTTAATGAGACAGACAAATTTGATATTTACTGCAAAGTAGACTTATATAAGAACAATTATGCAAGTGCGTGATGCAAATAAATGCGATGCAACCAATTTTATTTTCTAATTCAATTTAAATTTAAGTTATTCTAGATTCTTCTAAACTGAGGTGAACCATCCTAAACCCCATAATCCCAATCACGTTGATCAAATCTACCAACCGACAAAAAGCGTTCCTTAAGCCGTAGAATGACTACGTAGCGGACTAAGTGTTCAGTGGGGTCATCACTAACGGCAAGGGCGTGGACAAGTCAACACTCATTCAGGCTCTCGAGTCTCAAGTCAAAGTCAAACGTGAAATCGTAAAATTTAACTCTTATTATTACGCCACCCGAACCACCTTCACAAAAAATATATATCATAAATAATAAGGTGCATTTAGCACTTGGGGCAAAAATATCCCAAAATAAATAAGGGCATATAGCCAATATTACAATATTTTTAAATATCTAAATTTCTAAATATTTTAATTCTATCAATCACGGTAGCAACCCTAAGGTTCAATTTTCATTCTTTTCTTAAAATAAAATGGTAAACTCCATAAAATCCATCCCAATGATGACGTGATTGGCATATGCAACTGCTATTTACAATTCACAGGTATAAATTGATCATGACTTTGGGCTAAAATGATATATTTGTACTTTGAATGGAATTGTAAAATTATGAGCATGGAGTACAATTATGTAAAGCACAACAATAATTCACGAGACATAAATTCAACCTAGCAGCATGAATTCTATTCATCAATTACTCATTTTCATACATCAATCATTTAACATAATTCATTTAAAATCCATATCTTTAAGTCCTACGATGTGACATGCCACTTATTTTTGGACATCATTTAGATAAAAATATTTCTTACAATTTTCATACTTAACACTAAGGTCAGATCCCAGGACAAATGGGTCATTTATATCATTTTAAAGAAAATAATTTAGCACTTTATAGGGAAAAGCACAGAAATTGGGCCTCTATTGGCCTCGGGTTTGGGGCATCCAAACAAGAACTATGGGTATGATTTTTGGGTATGTTCTAGTTTAAGGTGCCCCTTAAAAAGTTCATGTTTGGTACTAAGGCTAGTTGTTTGGAACAATTTAATGATTTTGGTCATTTTATAAAATGGGTTCAGTCAGCATTAAAAAGTTCAGCAGAACCCGTTCTTAACAAAGAATGCACAAGCCTTTGGAGGCATCATCTGAGGGTATCTAGGGCTCATTTTTGGTCAGTAAATAGTTTCATATGTTAGTTACATTTTTAATGAAAATCATTTTTGGATTTGACCATTAGAAACATAGGTTTTTGGTCTCATAAAAACATGTGACAGAGAACTCTGTCGGTCGCAGAATTGCCATAGTGACTTTAAGAAGGGTTTTAACCTACTGAAACTTCATATTTTAGGTTCGTTTTTTGTGGAAAGCAAGATGAACATGTTATCTACAAGTTTCATGTATGCAAATCAGGGTGGTCAAAATGAATATGTTTTTGGTGGAAAGCAAGATGAACATGCCTAGGGTTTTCATGTATGCAAATCAGGGTAGTCAAAATCTGACACTCTTTAGTAGAAATGGTGTATCTCGATTTCTACCAAATAAAATCACTTCAAACTAATTTTGTATGAAAGATAACTTAAAACTCTAGATCTGGACATAAAAATCACACTTAGATCATATTTCTATAATTAGTTATGATAAATCAAAATTCGGGCAAGAAATTCAAAATATCCAGAAAATCAGGCCTTTTAGGGTTTTGGTGTCTTAGCTCATGATATGTTAAAATTTGGCGCTATTTCTTTGCATGCATGTGTTTAAGACTTACATTTCTTTGTTCCATAACTTTTAAAAGCTACACAACTCATGGACACAAACATGCAAGCTCATCTCCTATCATAAAAATCATGAACAGCCCCTATTTTCTCATTACGACGCCTTTTTTATCAATGTTTTGATTCTTTTTCTTGATTGTGTTTTAAGAGATCAGTTGTGGGAGATCTTGGGTGAGTATGAAAAGAAAGTTAAGAGGTTTACTTATCTTGAAAGAGTAGATGATGGTGGGTGGTGGATTAATGCTTAGCTCTATAGAATCTCCTAGCTCTTCCTTTGCTCCTTCTTTCTTCCTGCCTTTTCTCTCAACCATTGAAGAACACTTAAGAACTTAAGAAATCTGATTTCTCCCACCCCTCTTGACCAAAAATATGAAGAGGGGAATGGGGGTTTAGGTTATGTTTTATAGGAAAAATTAGTAGTGGGAATAATTATGAATGTTTAAGCCTATTTTTGATTTTTCTAATTTCTTATTGGTTGCAAGGGATGATGGCCAGGGTGGGTCTTTTTAAGAAATTTTGTTTCAAATTTGGCAGGTAGGAGTTTTCCTAGGGCTTGTTTGGGAGACTCAAAAGCTTATTTTGCATTAATTTTGAATTTAAACTAGGTATTGGTACTAAATTGTATAAGAAAATGTCTAAAATATTAATTTTGTGTTTCTTTTTGGTATCTTTACCTACTAAAACATGTTATTTAATTACGTTTATGATTACTTTAGTATTTTCATGAATTATCATAATTTTTATAGCAATTTATTAAATAGGTGTGGGTTTTTAAATCAAATTAAGCTAGTTTAATAAAAATTAATTTTTTAACTTATTTATTGTGTAGAAGGTTTAAATAATAACTTTTTTGCTTTTTTTACCTATATTATAATATTATTATGTATATTACTTGTTTAAAAAGTCTTGGGTCATAATAATGTTTAATTTGTACATCTTTTTCTCATTAGTGAACTAAAGAAGTAAAAAAGTAACTTTTTAAGCACTAATCCCAATGTGGCCAGCCATGCAAGGGCATTTTTATCATTTTTATTATTATTTTGTATTTTATTACTTAATTGTATCTAAATATCTAATTTAGGGTGTCTATATGTCAAAATTTAAATTTTTAATATATTTTGCTGTACCAGGGGCAAAATAGTCATTTTACCCAAATTATGAGAATTTTTTATTTTTAACTTTATATTTTTTGTTATTTACTTAATTTTGGATGTTAGGAGTTTTCTCTAAGTATTAGGATTTTGTCTCTAAGTATTTGATCTTCTTTAGGGTTTCCAGATCGAATTAGGGTTTCAGGTTGAGTTAGGGTTTCCATCATTCTAGCGACCTAATATCTCATCAGCTAATCGTCGCTAATACTATGCTTTGGACTGGGCCTTTACACGAGTCATTATCAACCAGGTTGGGCTTAACATATTTGGGCCATACTTAAAAAAAATTTTGGGCTTAAATTCATAGGTTATAATTATAATTGTTCTTAGACAAAATTAGTTGGGCTTTGTAATTTTATTTGGGCCCTATTTCTAATCTTTTTCATGATCCATGATTTTTTTGGGTCAAGTGGTAGGATTGTGATCTTATGATTTTATGTGTTTTTAAGGTTTTAAATTTTTTTTTGATATCAACTGTTCTCAAGAGTTTGGGGTTTAAATCTTGTATTTTAGGATTTCGTTCTTGTTTGATTAAAAGATTGTGTAAAATTACACTTGGGCTCAGTTTATCTTTTTCCTAATTTCTCTATCTTATTGAACTAACTTATAAGTTTATGATTATTTATGATTTTCGATTTCTAGAATTCAGTATTAGAAAACTTAATATTCTATAGAGTATTACTATGAATCTTAGGGTTTTGGTTGCATCCTAACCCAATTTTGGAATTCTAGTCTTTGTGGGTTTTCATCACAAATTTTCGTAATATGAAATCAGGTACTTTTATATATATTTATTTATGAATTATTGTTTATTGTAGAAAATGTATGAGAATTATGTCGGAGACTTTCGTGCAATAGAAAGAATTGAGGGACTTGCATGTAATTTGTTAGGACTAAGATTGTTGATGACTTCTGAGTGATTTTGGGAGAATTTTATGGTATTTTCATAATAGGTGTGTATCTTAGCTTGAATTTACCAATTGTAAGGTGTTTGGGCTAAAAGTGTAATTTTTTAAAAATTCGGGGTTAAACGTGCAATTATAAAATATTAAGCCTTTGCGTATATTTTCTTCTTAATTATTGAGCTGACACTTAGCTTTTCTATTTCTTGGACTTAGGGCCTTGTTAATTGTGAACGTCTTCATATTAGGTCATTTATGAAATTTTGTTATTGTTTTGGACCAAACTGTAATTTTTCTCTCTTATGGGGTTCTAGGATTTTTGGTTTTATTAATTTTTGGATTATTCGATGGTTTTTTTTTGTTAAGATATATCTTTATGTTTTAGAGTTTTGGTTTCGAGATCCGACTCTAGGCTTAATCCTTTGATATTCTTCATCTTGATCTAACCCCTACATGAAAACTTAGTTTCGGTTGATTTAACATTATTAGTCCATAGGCTTAAAAACCCTAAAACATAAAGATATATCTTAACAAAAAAAAATTTTCCCCAAAATTTTGTATCCTACCTTCGTTCGTAAACAACTGCGAGTAGTTAGCTCGCATGGCGTTTTCCCATTCCCAAGTCGATTCTTTAATCCCTCGGTATCTCCATAACACGCATATGAGCAAAATTGTTTTTCCTCTAAGCACTTTGTAGCAGCAGTCAAGGATCTTCATCGATCATTCTTCGAAAGTCGCGTCTTTGTCGATTTGGAGCTCCTCCCAGTTGAGGGTGTGGCTTGGATCAGGTTCGTTCTTTCACAACATCGAGACGTGAAATACGTTGTGAACGTCTACAAGCTGAAGCGGCAAGGCTAAGCGGTACGTGACTACTCTCACTCTAGCTAGGATCTCGAACGGGCTAATATACCTAGGTGATAGCTTCCCTTTCCTTCTGAATCTAATCACTCCTCATCGTGGCTGGATTTTGAGAAACACGTGGTCTCCTACGTTGAATTCCAAAGGTCTCCGTCGCTGATCGGCGTAGCTCTTTTGTCGACTCTGAGCGGTAGTAAGACACTATTGAATCAACTTGATCTTTTCGGTGGTCTCAAGCACAATATCTAGTCCTAGCAAACTGGTCTCTCCGGTCTCTGCCCAACACAAGGGTGATCTGCACGGTCGGTCATAGAGCGCTTCGTATGGTGGCATACCAATACTGGCTTGGTGGCTGTTGTTGTAAGTGAAATTGACAACCGGTAGGTGCTTTCGTTCCTATTCTATCCTTTCCAAGAGTTGTACCATTCTTCTTAGCTTCTGCCGTTTATCCTTGACATGTTGGTACGTAGGGTTTGAATGTTTCTTCCAATGATGGGATCATTTTTCTTAGGTGATTGGTCACTCTAGGGTAAAACGAACATGATAAAAGGTATGATTGAGATAAATATCGAGTCATGTGACTTATTGTGGTTTGATGGTTAATTCTTCATCAGGTACTTGATGCTCATGGTTGTTGTTAAAATTCTTCATTGAAGGTGGGGACGGCAGGATTCGGATTCTAACATTTTGGTGGGAAAAGCCGGCGTGAATATTGTTGCATACAAGTATCCTTCATTTACTTGCTTACTATGGGTATCATAAGCTCGAGTATTTTTTTCCATTTCCCTACTGTCGGTATGAATCTTTTGCTTCTCGGTACATCGAATGTGTGGGTCAACTATGAACTAGTTTGGAGAAGTCTAAATTCTGTCACATAGTGGTGTCATGAGTCCCTTGGTGTGAAGCTGTTGTCCCTGACTGTAGATTGTTAATAGCATAGTTCTACTTGTCGAGTCCTTTGAAAGATGTAGTTTGTTGAATAAACCCTTACTTAACCATTCCTGTAGTTGGGGGTTTTGATCTTCAAAACTTTGTCAAATGCTAACGTTGACAGGTATTTTAAGTCGTAATGTTGAGAAAAGATCTACCACACAATTCGAAGAAGTGTTAAGAGGTTCCCGTGCATTGTCCTAGTTTTTTATGAAAGCGCTAAATCCTAATAACGTAATATTCTAACGATCATCGTTACTTACAGATCTATGGGGTAAGGGTTCGAAGGTCGACAGGCAAAACATGAGTGGGGTTCAATAAGGATAGTCTCAAGGAAAGCGATCATATGACGGTAAATGGGTAGGCGTTTAGCTGAGAATTTCGAATGGTATAAACATGAGATATAGCTGGGGTTAGAACACCTTAGGGTGGAATCCCAGATGGTTCAAAAATAGATTGGATTAAGGTAGGGGTCAAGGATAAGACAATCACCGTTGACCTAAATTGAGAGGTTGATTGAGGCTTAGATGCATTGGAGATAAGAGATTAACAATTAATGAACATTACAAAAGGGGATGTTTTCGGGACTAATTTGTACAACATTCAACCTTGACAAAAGAAATATTAACCAATGGGTAGCGAAACTAGATATTTTTCATGAAGTTACATCGGCCTAACATACTTCAATTCAAGCATCCAAGTCAACTCCCCTAGTTGGGATTTCATGAATTCATAAAATTACGTCAACCGGATGTAGTATTGAAGTCAGGGGAAGATGAACAGTAGCAGAGAACCTTAGTAATGTCGAATGTGCAGGGCTAAAGAAATTATATTGAGTTCTACGAATAAAGAGTTAGTTCAAGGATGATGACTTGAATTGAAGGACAATCAAATACGAAAACTAGTCATCATCTAGACATAGCTCAACAATGAAAACTCAAAGATAAGGGTGTTTTCTTGATGAAATTCCCGATAGAGTTACCAACAAGACTTGGGTGCAGAAGGGTTATCTACAAATGATACTAGACAGCATTGCTGAGGACCGATGATATTAGAAGAAAGGATAAGCAAATAATTTCAACTAGGTATAAAAGTTGATACAAAAGCTTGAGAAAGGAGTTCATAGGGATAAAGTAGTGGGATTCTAATGGTGTTTTATGTAAAACTTAGGCTACTTTGCGTGCTTCATCATCTAGGGGTTCGTTAACTTGTCGGTGGTTTGGTTGTCTATCATCCTTCCTAGGGGAGTGTTGAGATTTAGGGGTTGTGTTAAATTCTTTATTGTTTTCATGTTTGGGATCTTGTGAAATTTAGTTTGAGATTATGAGATAACTTATGAAGAATTCAACAATAAATATCTTTATTTTATTCAAACACATAACCGGTACATGATTTTCAAAAGTTCATCTAACACAAGTATAATATCCAGCAAAGGAAAATACAACTCTTAACATGCTAAGACCTAGAAAAATAGATGCGGATAGAAGCAACGGATAACTGAGTCATGCTCCCATGTCGCCTCGTAGATAACTGACTCCAGCAAACCTAGGCTCTGATACCAACAGTGACGCCCCGTCCTCCGAACACGTCAGGACATACATAAGTATAGATACGAAAAATATTCTAACCATTCATTCATATTTAGATATTATAAATATTACATCATTAAGAGTTTTGAACTAATCAAAAATACATAACGTTTACAGTTTCACAAAAGATTTAACAAAAATTACAATGAGTCCGTGGAAAACTAAACAAAAAGAGAAAAAAGATGAACTTCAAATCCTTTAGCTAGCATTATCGGGATTGACTGGCTTCTACCACTCACCTTGTTCTTCAAAACCTCCTTCTCCTTCGGGTACGATTTTCTCAAAAAGCTCTTCCTCCTCACCTGTGATACGAATGCCATGAAACAAAACCCAAAAGCAAACTCCCTAAACCTTCTAACAAAACTCACAACAAAATATTTTATAACGCATATCATATAACACCCAATATAATTTATTGTCAAGGAAACAGACAAATTTGATATTTACTACAAGGTAGACTTATATAAGAACAATTTTGCAAGTGCGTAATGCAAATGAATGCGATGCAACCAATTTTATTTTCTAATCCAATTTAAACTGAAGTTATTCTAGGTTCTCCCAAATCGAGGTGAACTATCCTAAACCCCATAATCCCAATCACGCTGACCAAGTCTACCGACCGACAAAGAGCGTTCCTTAAGTCGTAGGATGACTACGTAGCGGACTAAGTGTTTAGTGGGGTCATCACTGACGGTAAGGGCGTGGATAAGTCAACACTAAGGCTCTCGAATCTTAGGTCAAAGTCAAACGCGGGATCGCGAAATCTAACTCCTATTATTACGCTACCTGAACCGCCTTCACCAAAAATATACATCATAAACAATAAGGTGCATTTAGCACTTGGGGCAAAAACATCCTAAAATAAATCAGGGCATATAACCAATATCATAATCTTATGGTACCAACCCTAAGATTTAATTTTCATTCCATCAATTATGGTACCAACCCTAAGATTTAATTTTCATTTTTTTCTTAAAATAAAATGGTGAACCCCATAAAACTCATCCCAATGATGATATGATATGACATTTGCAACTGCTATTTACAATTCAAAAGTATAAATTGATCATAGCTTTGGGCTAAAATGACATATGTATACTTTGCATGGAATTGTATAATTATGAGCATGGAGCACAAGTATGTAAAGCACAGAAATAATTTACAAGACATAAATTCAACCTAGAGGCATGGATTCTATTCATCAATTACTCATTTTTATACACCAATCATCTAACATAATTCATTTAAAGTCCATATCTTTAAGTCCCACAATATGACATGCCACTTATACACTTAGCCAATTTAAGGTAAAGGTTCAAGTGTTAAATTAAAAATCATAACAGTATTTTGAGGTACCTAGACATGTAGTTAAGTTCTTATTTTTGAACACCATTTAGGTAAAAATATTTTCTACGACTTTTATGCTTAACACTAAGGTCAGATCCTAGAGTAAATTGGTCATTTATATCATTTTAAAGAAAACAATTCAACACTTTACAGAAAAAAGGACAAAAATTAGGCCTCTATTGGCCACGGGTTTGGGGCATCAAAGTAAGGGTTATGGGTTTGATTGTTAGGTATGTTCTAGTTTAAGGTGTCCCCTACTAAGTTCATCTTTGGTACTAAGGCAAGTTGTTTGGAACAAGTTGATGATTTTAGCTATTTTATAAAAATGGGTTCAATCAGCATTAAAAAGCTCAGTAGAACCTGTTCTTAACCGCCAATACACAAGCCTTTTGGGGTATCATCCGATGGTATCTAGGGCTCATTTTTGGTCAGTAAATAGTTTAATATGTCAACTACATTTTTTATTAAAACCAATATTGGATTTGGCCATTAAAAAGATAGGTTTTTGGTCTCATAAAAACATGCGACAGAGAGCTCTGTCAGTCATAAAATTGCAACAGTGATTTTAAGAACGGTTTTGACCTATCAAAACTTCCTATTTTAAGCTCATTTTTGGTGGACAGAAAGAGGAACATGTAATCTACAAGTTTTATGTTTCGACCTAAGCTTGGTTCTCATTCTAACCTAGGGCTTTTATGTCTGTAAATTAGGGTGGTTAGAATCTGACACTCCTTAGTAGAAATGGTGTATATTGAGTTCTTCCAAATGAAATCACTTCAAAACAATTTTGTATGAAAGATAACTTAAAAATCTAGATCTGAAACGTAAAAATCACACATAGATCATTTTTCTACAATTAGTTATGAAAAATCAAAGTTCGGGACAAAAAGTGAAAATATCAAAAAAATTAGGCCTTTTAGGGTTTTGGTGTCCTAACTCATGGTATGGTAAGATTTGGCTCTATTTCTTTGCATGCATGTGTTTAAGACTTACATATCTTTGTTCCAAAACTTTTAAAAGTTACACAACGCATGAACACAAACATGCAAGCTCATCTCCTATCATAAAAATCATGAGCAGCCCCTATTTTCTCATCATGACGCCTTTTTTATCAATGTTTTGATTTTTGTTCTTGGTTGTGTTTTAAGAGATGAGTTTAAGGAGACCTTAGGTGAGTATGAACAGAAAGTTTAGAGGTTTACTTACCTTAAAAGAGTAGATGATGGTGGGTGGTGGACTAGGGCTTAGCTTTATAGAATCTCCTAACTCTTTCTTAGCTCCTTCTTTCCTCTCCTTCTTTCTTCCTCCCTTTTCTCTCAAACATTGAAGAACACTTAAGAACTTAAGAAATTTGATTTCTCTCACCCCTCTTAAACGAAAATATGAAAAGGAGAATGGGGGTTTAGGTTATGTTTTATAGGGAAAATTGGTAGTAGGAATAATTATGAATGTGTAAGCCTATTTATGATTTTTCTAATTTCTCATTGGTTGTATGGGGTGGCCATGGTCTTTTTAAAAAATTTTGTTTCAAATTTGGCAGGTGGGAGTTCGACTGGGGCTTGTTCGGAGACTCAAAAGTTTATTTTGCATTAATTCGGGGTTTAAACTAGGTATTAGTACTAAATTGTGTAAGAAAACACCTAAAATATTAATTTTGTGTATATTTTTTATGTCTTTACCTACTAAAACATGTTATTTTATTACGTTTATGATTACTTTAGTATTTTCATGAATTATCATAATTTTTATAGCAATTTATTAAATAGGTGCAGGTATTTAAGTCAAATTAAGCTAATTTGACAAGAATTAACTTTTTAACTTATTTATTGTGTAGAAAGTTTAAATAATGATTTGTTTACTTTTGTTGACATATATTATTCTATTATTATGTATATTACTTGTTTAAAAAATCTTGGGTCATAATAATACTTAATTTGTACAATTTATTCTCATTGGTGAACTAAAAAGACAAAAAAGTAACTTTTTATGCACTAATTCCAATGTGGACGGCCATGCAAGGGCATTTTTGTTATTTTCATTTTTATTTTGTCTTTTTTTACTTAATTGTATCTAAATATCTGATTTAGGGTGTCCATGCATCAAAGTTTGAATTTTTAAGACTTTTTGCTGTATTATGGGCAAAATGGTCATTTTACCCCAATTATGAGATTTTTTTATTTTTAACTTTATATTTTGTGTTATTACTTAATTTAGGATGTTATGAGTTTTTTCTGAGTATTATGACTTTGTCTCGGAGTATTTGGTCTTCTTTAGGGTTTCCAAATCGAATTAAGGTTTCGAGTTGAATTAGGGTTTCCTTCCTTCTAGCGACCTAAGATCTCGTCGGCTAACTATCGCTAATACTATGCTTTGGACTGGGTCTTTACACAGTTCATTATCAACTAGGTTGGGCTTAACATATTTGGGCCATACTTAAAAATTTCTTTAGACTTAAATTCATGGGCTATAATTATAATTCTTTTTGAACTAAATTAGTTGGGCTTAATTAGAAGAGTTGGGTTTTGTAATTTTATTTAGGCCCTATTTTTAATCCTTTTCGTGATCCATGATTTTATTGGGCCAAGTGGTAGGATTGTGATCTTATGATTTTATGTGATTTTAAGGTTTTAAATTTTTTTTTAATATCAACTGTCCTCAAGGGTTCGAGGTTTAAATCTTGTGTCTTAGGATTTCGTTCTTATTTGATTAAAAGATTATATAAAATTACACTTGAGTTCATTTATCTTTTTTGTAATTTCTTTATCTTATTGGACAAACTTATAAGTTTATGATTGTTTACGATTTTCGATTTCTAAAATTCAGTATTAGATAACTTAATATTCTGTAGGGTTTTACTTTGAATCTCAGGGTTTTGGTCCCGTCCTAACCCAATTTTGAGGTTCAACTCTTTGTGGATTTTCGTCGCTAATTCCCATAATCTGAAATCGGGTACTTTTATATATATTTATTCATGAGTTAGTGTCTATTGTAAAAAATGGATGAGGATTACGTCGAAAACATTCGTGCAGATAGAAAGAATTGAGGCACTTGCGTGTAATTTATTAGGACTAAGATTGTTGATGACTTCTAGAGTAATTTTGAAAGAATTTTATGGTATTTTCATAATAGGTGTGTACCTTAGCATGAATTTACCAATTATAAGGTGGTTTGGGCTAAAAGTGTAATTATCTAAAAATTTGAGGTTAAACGTGCAATTATGAGATATTAAGCCTTTGCGTATATTTTCTTCTTAATTATTGAGTTGACACTTAACTTTCCTATTTCTTAGATTTAGAGTCTTGTTAATTGTGAACGTCCAATTTATGGAGAATCTTCTTTAAAGAAAAACACTTGGATTAAATTTGTTTTAAAAGAAGTTCCTTTCCGAAACTTCAAAAATATTCTTAAGTATACTTCTTAAAAATTTCGGCTGAATTTCCTTTATTTTTTGGACTATTCCAAAATTACCTATCAACCTGTTAAACTCAAATCACAATTTATACTCAGGCTTGGCCTGGATTTCAACTCCCAATCACAGTTTCAACTACATAATAACTAACATTATTCATTTCATTACTATTGCATCCATCTCCATGATACTTAAATTATACATAAACTTCACTAGGTTTGCATACTAATTACATTCATCTAAGACAATCTCATAATTTTCGTAAATAAATACATGGAATTCAATTTTATATATATATATATATATATATATATATATATATACAAAATTTACATCTTTAAATCAAATGTAAAAATTTGCTACTTTCATTCTCAAAACATTCTTCATGATCCCAACCTTCATTTACACTCCTTTTTATGATAACTAGTTGATTTGGGATTTGTAAAGTAACTCGATAGTTCTATTGATAACTTAAACTTTTAATTTGATAACTTAATTGGATAACTTATAAGTTGATGGGTGAAATTGCAAAATTTTAAATCCGATGAAGTGAAGATAAATGAATGATGAATCCTTGCCATATTAATGCGAACAACTGAAAGAGGTGACTAAAATGGAATAAATTGAAGGTCATTAATGGAAGAAACTATGTTGGGTTTACTTTTGGGACTTTCAAGGTAAAATGGAGACAGATGAACCTATCAAAATGTGTTTGTAGCTCATGGTATTGAATTGAAATGTGATATAATGTAACGAATAAAGAATGTGGGTTGCAAATGAATAATTGTGAAATTGTGATTAGGAGAGGAACCTGTGAATGGTTGGACTCCCTGTGAGTAATGGATAATGATATGAATATGAGGATTAATGTGGGGAGGCGGACTCCCTGTTGATTAATGAATACTAATATGATTAATCAAATATTGAACCGAGAATGATTGATGTGGATGTGATTAAGTTGGGCTTGCGGCTCCGCGGTGAAAGACTAGAAGCTTGCGCAAGGTGGGGACCACATGCCCACGGGTTAGTCCCTGAAATGTGGTGTTGTGTCGTGGTGAGTTATAGAGCTATCTATTACCCAATGGTTTCGCGTAGCCTAATAGGGGAATAGGGAGGGATTTTTATAAACTGCACCCGACGTCGGTTCAATATGGGATTAATAGAATGCAACGGAAATGTGAATAACAGATGGATGAATTGGAAGCAGAGAAAACGAAAGACAAATGTGACTAATGAGAATGAAAAGAAAGAATAGAAATGAAAATTTAATAGATAAATTAAGACGCTGAAGTGAGTTTAATAATACTGTAACGTGGAAATAATTAACAGACAAACTAAGTGGATGAGTTAAGTAAATTTGAAGCCAAGAAGTCCAATTGAATTTATATTATCTTTGAAGTTTATATAAACTGGAAGTGTATGTGAATTAAGAAATAAATAAAATGAATAAATGAAAGTGATTGCATAATATCTTGCACATCCACTCCTCACAAATCATGCATTGCGCTTTATTAGTCTTTATCCTACGAGCTTTGGCTCAGGTTGTCTATATCTAATTTTTTTTCAGGTTCTACTACAAAGAGAAAGCACAAAGGCATTCTAAGGTTTTGAAGAATGAAGAACATTTTTTGGAGACATGTAGTTATCTTGGCAAAATGTAAAGAAGATGTAGTGCATGTATACATGTTTTGGGTAGATGCATTTGCTACTAAGTTTACAATATCTTTAAGAATTTAAGAATTTTTCTTTGGATAAATGTAATAATTAAGAGAAATGAATGAAGTTTTAGATGTATAATGAATAGTTATGGTGCATGTATGTCTCCTAATCTTGTGGACTTTCACTTGGAGAATGTGTGCACATGTAATGAAATGGAGATGGCAGCTGATAAGTAGTTTTGTCTGTGATTGTGAGTAGAGATCCAGGCGGTGCCTGAGTATAGAATATTATTTAGATTCTACAGGTATACAGAAAATTTGGGGTAGTCCAAAAAATAGAGGAAACTCTGTTGAAGTTTTTAAAAATTATACTTAGAACATTTGAGGTAGAGTTTGAGAAACGATAATTTTTAAAACAATTTGGACTCAGTATGCTTATTTTAAAGGAGGTTCTAAGTACGGATTAAACTACAAGAAAAGGTTTTCTCATCAATTGGCTTAGATTATTAGGTGGTTAAGCATGTTCACGTACCTTAGAGTCGGGGGCGTGACATTTGTGGTGTTTTCATAATAGATGTGTATCTTAGCATGGATTTACCAATTATAGGGTGCCTTGGGCTAAAAGTATAATAATCTAAAAGTTTAAGGTTAAACGTGTAATTATTAAAAATTATGAAATATCAAGCCTTTGCGTATATTTTCTTGCTAATTATTGGGTTGGCGCTTAGCTTTCCTATTCCTTGGACTTAAAACCTTGTTATTTGTGTACGACTTCGATTTGGATTTTTTTTTTTTGAAATTTTGTTATTATTCTTGGACCAAATTGTAATTTTTTCTTTTTTCTTTTTTGAGGCTCTAGGATTAAGAGATGTCTTTTCTTCTTTAGGGTTTTCAATTCCGAGATCTAGTTCTGGGCTTAATCCTTTAGGATTCTTACTCTTGATCTAACCCTAATTTAAAATTTTAGTTTCAGTTAATTTAACGTTCAATCCAGAGGCTTAAAAAAAATCGGGTCATTACAATACAAGCTATTAAACTAAAAAATAATCACATGTAAACATATCCAACAATAGATCAAACTTGAACAGCCTCTATTTTTTCATCACAACGTCTTATTATGTGAGATTTTATTTCTTATTCTTAGATGTGTTTGTAGAGATGGGTTGAGGGATATTTTGCAAGAGGATGACAGAGGGTTTTAACAAGTTACTTACTTGTTTAGGGTTTAGGGTTTAGGGTTTAAAAAAATTAAATTGTCAGTAATTAAATTTAATTGGCGGATATTGAGAATCTTAACGTGGAGAGATGAGTTAAGCATTTTATAGCAGGAGCTCAATGCAAATTGGTCTTGAGATTATAACTAAGAGTGCAGTTATAGTTCTTTAGTGGTATGAACTGTAATTTAGTATTTTATGAAAATTATAGAAACCACTGCAAGATTTTTATAATTACAAAAATCGCTAAGAGATTTGCATATTTGCAAAAATCGCTGGATGGATATCTATGTTACACTAGAAGTTTAGGTCATAATTACTCTATAAGTCCCTGCTATAGCCCTATAAATATGCGGGTAGGCTGAATCAAATTCATAAGTTGTCTTTCAAGACTGAGGTTGTTCAAGTTCTCCTGGTTTCAGTTCTTAAAGGATCGTAACCCACACTACATTCGGGAATCGCATCGAAAATACAGTAAAATGTCTTACCAGAGCTGCATGGATTCTATTCATCAATTAACCATTTTCATACATCAATCATTCAATGTAATTCATTTAAAGTCTATATCTCTAAGTCCCACAATGTGGTATGTCACTTATACACTTAGCCAAATTAAGATAAATATTCAAGTGTCAAATTAAACGTCATAACAGTGTTTTGGGGTACCTAGACATGGAGTTAAATTCTGAATTTTAGGCACCACTTAGACAAAAGTATTTTCTACAACTTTTATGTTTATTACTAAGGTCAGATTCTAGGGTAAATAGGTCATTTATATCATTTAAGAGAAAATCATTCAGCACTTTACAAAGAGAAATACAGAATATGGGCCTCAGTTGGTCTCGGCTTTGGGGCATCAAATCAAGGGATATGGGTTTGCTTTTCTGGTATGTTTTTGCTTAAGGTGTCCACTACAAGTTTCATGTTTTGTTTTAAGGCTAGTCATTTGGAACAAGCTAATGATTTTGGCTATTTTATAAAATGGGTTCAGTCAGCATTAAATGGTTCAACATGACCTATTTTTAACAGAGAATGCACAAGGCTTTTGGGGCATCATCCGAGGGTATCTAAAGCTAATTATTGGGCAGTAAATAGTTTAATATGTTAACTACAATTTCTATGAAAATCAGTTTTGGATTTAGTAATTAAAAATATGTTTCTAGCCTTTCAAAAATATGTGACAGAGAGCTCGCAGTCACAGAATTGTAATAGTGATTTTGAGAAGGGTTTTGGCCTATCTAAACTTCATATTTTAGGCTCATTGTTGGTTGACGGCAAGATAAACATGTTTTCTACAAGTTTCATGTTTTGACCAAAACTCAGTTCTCATTCTAACCTAGGGTTTGCATGTCTGTAAATTAAGGTGGTCAAAATCTGACACTTTTTAGTAGAAATGGTGTATCTCGAGTTCTACCCAATGAAATCACTTCAGACCAATTTTTTACGAAAGATAACTTAAAAAGATAGATTTGAACATAAAAATCACACATATATCATTCTTTTACAATTAGTTATGATAGTTCAAAGTTCATGACAAAAAGTTATAACACCTAGAAAATGAGGCCCTTTATGGTTTTTGGTGCTTTATTTCAAGATATGTTTAGATTTAGTTTATTTTCTTTGCATACATGTACTTTATACATATATATCTAAGTTTCAGAACCTATACATGTAACTCCCCATCCTCCGGACACGTTGGGACATACATAAGTATAGATAAGGAGAATATTCTAGCTATTCATTCATATTTAGATATCATAAATATTGCATCATTAAGAGTTCTGAATCGTTCAAGATACATAGCGATTATAGTTTCATGAAAGATTCAATTAAAAATTACAATGAGCCCGGGGGAAACTGGATAAAAAGAACAAAAAGGTGAACTTCAAATCCTTCAGCTAGTGTTATTGGGGTCGACTTGCTCCAGCCACTCACCTTATTCTTCAAAACTTCCTTCTCCTTCGGGTACAGTTTTCTCAACAAAAAAGGCTCGTCCTCCTTACATGTGGCACGAATGCCATGAGCCAAAACCCAGAAACAAACTTCCTAAACCTTTTAACCAAACTCACAACAAAAAATTCTACAACGCATATCATATAACACCCAGTACAATTTATAGTCAAGGAGACAGACATTTTACAATTTCGATAAGGTAGGCTTACATAAGAACAATTATACAAGTGCGTGATGCAAATGAATGCGATGCAACCAATTTTATTTTCTAATCCAATTTAAACTTAAGTTATTCTAGGTTCTCCCAAATCATGGTGAACCATCCTAAAACCCATGATCCGAATCACACTGACCAAGTCTATCGACTGACAAAGAGCGTTTGTTAAGCCATGGAATGACTACGTAGCGGACTAAGTGTCCAGCAGGGTCATCACTGGCGGTAAGGGCATGGATAAGTCAACACTCAGGCTCTCGAATCTCAAGTCAAGGTTAAACGCGGAATCGTAAAATCTAACTCCTATTATTACGTCATCCGAACCGCCTTCACAAAAAATATACATCATAAATAATAAGGTGCGTTTAGCACTTGAGGCAAAAATATCTCAAGACAAATCAGGGCATATAGCAAATATCACAATATTTTTAAATATTTAAATTTTCAAATATTCCAATTCCATCAATCACGGTACCAACCCTAAGGTTCAATTTTTATTCTTTTCTTAAAATAAAATGGTGAACCCCGTAAAATTCAACCCAATGATGACGTGATATTACATATGCAACTGCTATTTACAACTCATAGGTATAAATTGATCATGATTTAGGCTAAAATAGCATATGTATACTTTGCATGAAAATGTAAAATTATGAGCATGGAGTACAAGTATGTAAAGTACAACTGATAATTCACGAGACAGAGATTCAACCTAGCTGCATGGATTATATTCATCAATTACTCATTTTCATATACCAATCATCTAACATAATTCATTTAAAGTCCATATCCCTAAGTCCCACAATGTGGTATGTCTCTTATTCACTTAGCCAAATTAAGGTAAGTATTCAAGTATTAAATTAAGCATCATAACAGTGTTTTGGGTTATCTAGACATGGAGTTAAGTTCTGATTTGTAGACACCATTTAGATAAAACTATTTTCTACAACTTTCACGTTTAACACTAAGGTCAGATCCTAGGGTAAATGGATCATTTATATCAT
Organism: Heliamphora pulchella; assembly: GCA_032270985.1. Taxonomy (NCBI): domain Eukaryota; kingdom Viridiplantae; phylum Streptophyta; class Magnoliopsida; order Ericales; family Sarraceniaceae; genus Heliamphora; species Heliamphora pulchella. The sequence goes on along the minus strand of JAULJZ010158415.1, from coordinate 1,217 downwards.
TTTTAAAAAAAAAATCAACACTTTATAGAGAAAAGTATAGAATTTGGGCCCCTATTGGCCTCAGGTCTGGGGCATCAAAACAAGGGCTATGGGTCTAATTTTTGGGTATGTTCTAGTTTAAGGTGCCCCCTACAAAGTTTATGTTTGTTGCTAAGGCTAGTTGTATGGAAGAAGTTGATGATGTTGGCCATTTTATAAAATGGGTTCAATCAGCATTAAAAGGTTCAGCAAACATTATAAGAAATTAAGCTTTTAGCGACCATTTTTGGTGACGAACAACAAATTTGGTCAAGAAAGGTACAACAATTGGCGTCCACAATTTCTTTGGTCGCAGAATATACAACAATTGGTGAGTAAAAAGTTTTTGGTCGCGGAATATACCACCATTAGCGACCATTCTTTTTTTAGTCGCGGCATGTACCACCATTGGCGACCAAATATTTTCTATGGTTGCGAAAAATATTTTTTATTGTGACGAAATCTGTCTGTAGTCGCAAAAGGTCTAGCACTAAAAGAAAAATTCTGGTGGATGCATTTTGGCAACTAAGGTTTAGTCGCGAAAAAAACCTTTTAATTGGTGACAAAAATATTTTGTCGCGAAAAGCATACTGTCGGCGACCAACTATAGTTTTTGTCACCACAAGTTTTGGCGCCAATGAAAAAACGTGGGAAAAATGTTTGGCGCTCATATCCTTTAGCGATTAACAAAATGTTGGTCGCACAAAAGGATCAAGGGCAACCATTTTTACACTTGGTCGCCAAATGTATTGGCGCCAAGCGCAAGTAAGGCCTTTTGGCAACTAAAGATTAGTTGCAACAAATATTATAATTGGCGACTAAGTTATTGGTGGTCGCGGAAACCTTACATTCGGTGACTAAAAATGTGATTGGTCACTGAAGATTTGGCAATAACAATTTTATTCTCTGTGAAATGCTTATAATTTGTTGATTAAAATTTAATTAGTAACGAAACAACGAGTGTATAAACTATTTTCCAAGAAAATACGTGTTAATTGCATAATTTTTTAATACTTTTATTTTTTTATTGTGAGGATTTTTTATCCTCTTTGAGAAATAAAAATTTAAAACAATCCTTCAGTCTCTTGTTTCTTCTAGTAGTGGTGAAAGAAACAAGGAACAGTGCGCCTGACACGAATCGTTCACCCCCCCTCCTCTTCCGCCACATTCCTCCGCCTCCACCCCCAAGCCTTAATTCC
>JAULJZ010158396.1:0-52193 GCA_032270985.1 Heliamphora pulchella | reverse complement strand
TTTTCAAGATCAGTAGCCATTTTTGTTTTTCTTTATTTTTCTCAAAAACTAAGTGGCGACTCTATTTTCAACAAAAGTGGTTTTCAAAATTTGGTTTTCAAGGTATTTAAAATATTTTTTAAAACATCTTTGAATTCTCTCATTTTTAACCCCCAAATCCCAAAGCCACACCAGTCGACCGAACAACACACTGAAACAAGCAAACGCCAAACAGCCACGGTTAAGTCGACGGAACCCATAGGTTCGATCGACCGAACCCCCAAACTATGATCCAGTCGACTGAACTCATGAGTTCAATCGACTGAACCCAAGCTGTAACCATTTTTGAGCTACGGGTTTGGCTCTCCAAACCCCGAATTGACACCTCCGAACATCGATTCAACAACCTTGAACACTCACATGACTAGGCCTAACACTGAGACCTCAAAAGAAACTCCCTACGCCCAATTCCATCCACAGGAATCGCCAAAAAATAGGTTTACACCCAAAAACCTAACCAAACATAAACTCAGATCTACGGAGATCTAACCGGTAAAAAGACACCTCAGGGACCCTCTCCCCAACAGGCTCACCCCTAGCAACCAACTGCTGGACAGAACCAACAAGCACACACAAGAACTTTGTCGCGTCCATCGATCCCTGGGGAGCATTAGCATCCCCAACACCAGGGATAGGAATATCCCCTTGGCCAGCACGGCCACGACCACGGCCTCGCCCTCTCCTCGCCGACATCGCGTCTACATGAAAGAAAACAGCATACGAGATGCAGCACACAGCATGAACTTAAACGCTAAACACATAACATGCTACCACACAGCCACGTAGGTTCATGCTAGACAACCCCACATACTGAGGAGAACCGATAAAAATGACTCGTCAATCTGAATAACCTACTCATATTTCCAGCTAGAAATCACATCAGCTAAACGCGTTTCTAACTTGGCTCCCAAGTTTGTTAATCTAAACACCCAAAGGCAGGACTAATCAATCCCACAGTTCAACCCTCATGCTCACATATACACACCGTCCACATATCTAACATGCTGACACATCATGTTATCAAAGCATCTAAACACATGCAATCAAGCACACGCAATCAACCTCACACGAGAATGCACCTTTTCCCACGGCTCATAGGTATTCGAACCCAGAGCTCTGATACCAAGCTGTCACGCCCCAAACTCTGGGTCACGTGAAACACCCCGAACAACCAGATAATACCCGACCCAAGAATACACTCTCAAAAGTAAACCACACATTCATTTTATATAAACGCCAAACGGCAACATTACATAAGGCACCAATGCCAAAAGCGTACACTACACGGCCCCAACGCCGAAAAATATGTTACAATATACATGTAATGGAAAGAAACAAAGGGAAGACTATAATTCTTCCGCTCCTCCAACAACCTCCTAATCAACCTGCGTGACCGGTACCTGAAAATATTTTATCCCACACCGTGAGCTAAGGCTCAGCAGAAACTAGACAAGCATACAATAAAAACAAAGCATGCTAGGAAATCGAAGTGCGATTTTTGACTCTCTTTCAAGCCATTAAAAACAATTTTACATGCAAGGAAAAGCGAGGATAGAAACCATGTTTTGACTCGCACACAGGAGTCTTGAAAATAGTTGAAAAACGGTTTTTAGATCGGGATTCACACGCATCTTAAAAACAATTTGAAAATTGGTCTATCCGTCCCATAATGCAATTCATGCAAACCATGATCAATGCGTCTTCTCGGACTTTCACCGACGGGTCGCCGCCCAATCAAGCGTCTTCTCAAACTTTCACCGACGGGTCGCTACCCAATAGACGTGTCTTCTCAGACTTTCACCGACGGGCCACCACCCCATTAATGCACTATACCGTTCATATCCATGCAAACCTACACCAGGAATTAATGCATAATCACGTACTATCACTACGTATCACAAACCATGTCACATGATACACACGCGACTCACACAACATGCACTACATGCATCCGCTCCATAGAGCCTACATACATGCCTATAAAACTCAGGATTTTAAAGCATAAACCACGTTACATATAACGCTATCGAAAGCCATGTAAATCACATCACATAATCCATGCATGAATAAACTACAGCTATAGCATGCATAAACCCGTTATAAAGCACATAGCCACATATAACCTCATACCACGACGCCGCTCGCCACACAACCTGACACGTCACCACATACCACACCCATCATTCGATACCCAAACGACCTATCTGCACCGGGACAACCAACACCAAGCCCGGAGGTCGACACCCGAACCTCCCTCAACCGATTCTCACCAGAACCAACACCTCAAAATCGAACCACATAATCACACATATCCCTCAAGGCCACCATACGCACAACCGTGCTTTACCTCCACATCTCACACCCATATCTCACTACACGCGTCATCCCCAAGGACGACATCTAACCAAACACCCGAGGCCACAACCCAACCCCCAAACCACCACACAACCAACCGAACCCCAAAAAGAATCCACAGGTATTTAAATCGAGTAATTCCCATAAATTAATCAATTGAATACCATAAGACACCAATCGGACACCAAAACCCAACCAAAACCACAAAACTAACGCTACCCAGGTTCAGTCGACCAAACCCCACGGTCCAGTCGACCGAACAACACACTGGAAACAAGAAAACTCCAAACAGCCACGGTTTAGTCGACTAAACCCATAGGTTCGGTCGACCAAACCCCTAAACTATGATCCAGTCGATGGAACTCATGAGTTTAGTCGACCGAACCCAAGCTGGAACCATTTTGGAGCTTCGGGTTTGGCGCTCTAAACGCCGAATTGACGCCTCCGAACAACAATTCAACATCCTTGAACACTCACACGACTAGGCCTAACACTGAGACCTGAAAAGAAACTCCCTACACTCAATTCCATCCACCGGAATCGCCAAAAAGTAGGTTTTCACCCAAAAACCTAACCGAACATAAACTCAGATCTACGGAGATCTAACCGGTAAAAAGACACCCGATTACCCATAGCACCCTTATACTACATACAGGTCTAGAATCCTACCTCGGTGAGTTAAAAACTCGACACCTCGATCCACGAGCAAAATCGAGCTTCGCTGGAATTTGAATCCAACCGAATGGTTGCGTAGCCCTCGATGCCAATACCAAGAATCCACAGTATAATCATATGAAATCGAGCCCCGGGCCCCCATAGAACTTAGAGAGAAGGTAGAGAGAAAATAGGAAGCTTGTTGGAGAAGTTTTGGAAAAGATATTTATGAAAATATCTAACTCCAGATATTTATAGGTGTCCAAAATATTTTTTTTTTTAAATTTTTGAAAATCGCGCCACGACGGCCCACGGCCCCGGGAACCTACCCCGCAAGCATATCTAAATCCGATCATGCATCAAAAACATTAAACACATGCTGTAAGCAAAACACACAACGCGCGTCCGAAAACGCCAAAAAAAACGGGTTAGGGTCTCACAGATAGTATTTTGTTTATTCTTCCTTTCTTTTATCCTTTTTACATAAATTCAAAAATCTTTTATACATTAACTTATTTTTTTTTTTACTTCTTTTATTCTTAGTTAGAATTTATCATTTTTTAAAGCATGTTTCATGTTAGTATAATTTTGGGTTATTTTGGTAATATGCATTTAACATCATTTGTTTTTGTCTTATTTACCTTATTTGAAACTATGTTTAGAATAGTTTAGGTTATTTTATACCATTTAGTGATGTTGTTAGCAATTTTTATGTTCATTTGTAGTATGTCTTGCATTTAGTAATTTTTTTATATATTTTTGCTCTTTTATTTGGATTATACTAGTTTAGGCTATTTAGAATTATACCATGCATGTTTGCTCCATGTTTCCTTAGTTAGAAATTGCATGTCGTAGGACGTAGAATTTTATTTCTTTATTTGCTTTGTTTTGGTATTATATATACATATGTCATATATTTTTTATATTTAATTTTGAATGTTCTCTCTTCATCTCCATTTTTTGTATTTGCATGCATTTGAGAAATCTAATTAAGAACCAGTGATGATTAGTAGAGGTTAACCTCATGGTGGTCGAACAGGGTGCCTAATATCTTTTTCGATTCATACTTTAACCCCCAGATCCTTTTTCTTTGGTTAACATTTTAAAGATCAGTGGCCCGTTTTTATTTTTCTTGGTTTTTCTCAAAAATCAAGTGGCGACTCTATTTTCAATAAAAGTGATTTTTAAAATTTTGCTTTCAAGGTGTTAAAATATTTTCTAAACATCCTTTGAATTTTCTTATTTTTGAACTATCGAAAAACCCCAAAATCCCAGTGCTACAGTACTTTTTGGCGACTCTGCTGGAGACTAGTTTGTAAAATCAAATAAGAGGGCTAGACTTGAAAATATCATCAGTTATTAATAAGAATTTCTCATTTACATTCTCGCATACATGTTCGTGGTTCTTCACACCCCTTACTTGGTCTACCGATGCCCCAATCGTTTATCCGTTTCGGGGATTGTTGGGAAGGTGGACAAGCCTTACTGACTGTACGCTTTCATAATCGTAGTAAAAGAGTTTGAGTGTACCATTTAACCATGTCCTGCACCACTCCAGGCATAGGAAGTATATACCCGACTCTATTCAGAAGGTATCCTGCTCGATTGACCAAAATTGACCTTTTGCATATAGTAGCTTAGAACTCTCCATTAGGTGCTACTAACCCCAGTAGAATTATGTGTTTTTTTAATTGTATGTTTTGATTGCGTTTGTTAGGATTGTTTGTTTGGCTTAGACTAATTCTTTCTCCAGGCTTTGGCTAGGATTTTTCTGTTATCCATTGTTGTTTAGGTTAGTTTTGCCTTCGGGTTCTTACCCGAGCTTTTTTCTTCACCTCGTTTAGTTTTCACACCGTAGTTTTCTTTTCGGGGTCATGCCCATGTTTTGCTTTGAAGTCTTTAGGATAGTTTTTCTTTCTTTCAGGTTCTCCCTGGGTTATTGGTTTTATCCCCCTATTTTCGTTTAGGCTTGCTTACCCTTGTTAGACTCGTCTGAGCTAGTTTTGTTTCCCTACCATTATGCTACCCACTTTGCCCTAAAAATCTATATCAAAACGATACCTTTGGCCTAGTTCTGTAGCCTTGCCGGAGTACTGCCCGTTTCTCTATTGAGATAAACCTCCCCTCTAGAATTTGGTTAAGCTTCCCCTTAGCCTTTACCCTGGGTTTTTGGATATTCTATTGTTATGCTGCCAGTATAGGCCCGACAGGGGTATTGCTTCACTTTCAGTGATTATCCGCTTGTCGTTTTGGGAGTCTGGGATGTTTACTACCTATTGTCAGAGTTTCATCCAAGAAAGTGCTTGATACTGGTTATTCTATTTTTGGGATCCAGGTTTTCTTCAAGTTTAGATCATTGAGCCAAGAAGGTTTCAGTCAACACGTGTCTAGGCGAGATCAGGGTCAAGCAGACTCTACAAATATCTGAACAGTCAGCTGAGTCATTAAAAATGGTAAAAAATGAAGTTAATTTGACAGCCTTAATGAGGGCGATCACTAAAATACAACAAGCCATGGAGTAGCAAAACCAAGCTCAAAATTAGTGCCAAGCACAGATTTAGGCAATTCAGGCCCGTCTGCCCGATGTAAATGGACAGTCGGATGACATAAATGAGAATGGTGAAGGCTTTTGGGACGATAACCAGGGACATGATGCACCACAAGTCACTGTGCCACCTCGGGTTCCCCGCCCGATAGTGGTGGAGGAAGAAATTACAGCCTAGTCTAGGGAGTCTGCACTGGCGAAGAAAATTGACCATATGGAAAAGGTCCAAAGGAAGGCAAATGGAGTAGAGGAATACATGCTGGATGTAGGCGATTTGTGTTTATTCCCAGATGCCAAACTGCCCGAAAAATTCAAGATGCTAGAAATAGAAAAGTTTAACGGCACCAGAGATCCCTAGATCCATTTGAGGATGTATGTTGATACTCTCTCCCATGGAAATTAATGATTAGCTCAAAGCCCAATTATTCCACCGGTCACTTTTCGGGGCAGCACAGAAATAGTTTCTCTCTTTAGAGGTGGCTAAGACTAGAACTTAGAAAGATGTAGCTACTACATTCATCAGTCAATACAGTTATAACGTTCAGCTGGACGTCACCACCCGAGAGCTAGAAACAACCTGTTAGGAAAATTGGGAATCGTTTGTGGATTTTCTTACACGGTGGAGAGGAAAGGCAGCCAAGATGACGAATCGGCCTACCGAGAAAGAACAAGTGAGAATTGTGGTGAAAATTCTATAGTCCCCTTTGAAGTGTTACCTTATCATGCAGCCGCTCTCTACCTTTGAGGAGCTATTCGACGCTAGGGTGCAGATTAAGGAAGCCATTCAATCTAGAGATATTGAGAAAGCCGAGCCCAGTTAGAAACTAAGAAGGACCTTTCCTACTAACAACCAAAATCAATCTGCTTCTGCCAACTTCGTTTCTTTCTCGAACGAGGTTAACCTTTTGAACCCTTCATCCTCCGCCCAACAATCAAACAATACCCAACTGTCAAACAACAGTCAGCAGCCGCAACAAAGGCCATGGAGAGTCTTCACTCCCCTCAACATTTCATTATCTATAGCCCTAAATTGACTTGTCGAGAAAGGGCTTATCAAGCTGTTGGACCCCATGCCCATACCTGATCCCCTACCGCTGTGGTATAATGCTTATCAGTACTACACCTACCACCAGGGTCACAGAAATTTGACTGATAAGTGTATGAGGTTACGTCATGAGATCCGTGATCTCATCGACAACAAAGTAATCCCTACACCATCTGCAACTCCAAAGCCAAATGTCACGACCAACCCTCTACCAAACCACACCAAGCAAGCTGGGGTAAACTGCATGTCTCTAGGATAATCAGAAGATTCAAGCCAATTCATCTGTTCAGCATATCTACCACGTCCGCATGTTTTAGCTACTAAGGATCAAACAGCCTGTTCACTAATTATGGAAGGAAATGGCTGGAATATGATGGAGGAATGGAATGATGATGCCTAGGAAGGGTATCAGATGAAAATCTAAGCTAACCAACAAGAAGAAGAGGAGCGTACTGAAGAAAGTGACTGGCCGTTGGACTACCCGGCTCGGCCATATGGATTTGGCCATGTGCTCGACGTCATTACCCTTCCTCAACTTTTTGAGGAGGAGGCATATGTTGATGATATGCAATCCTATTGGTTAGTGAGGGTTATACTGAAATCAGATGGGGTTGAATGTACCAACTTCTGGGCTGCTCGGGAATAGCAGGTGGGTTTTATTGAAGAGGACATATGGGAAGAGGTCAACAACACGTGGGCCATTGAGGATGAAGAGGAGAGAAGAGGAAGAATGGTAGGCACTTACTTGAATGATCTATGGGCATTTGAAAGCCTTCTGTGCGTAGATGAGGTAAGGCAGACTAAAAATATAATGCCGAATTGTGGGATCCCAAGGAAGGCGTAGAACATCTTACCAAGAGTGGCAGCATTTCATGGTCCCTTTTTTTACACTACATTGAACTAGAACAAGAGAAAACCTCATCTGGGTCTGTTGACCTCAACTCCTTCAGATGTTGGGGCTATTTGCTTTTGCACTTTTTGCAACAGAAATACAAAAATCTTCATCTGGGTTTTGGTCATTATGCAATTTTTCTGACTTCCATCTCTGTTTTAGCCAAAGTCCTAAAATGGGGTTTTCCTATTACAGAAATCTCACATTTAATTACCCACAAAAAAGAAATCTCACATTTGGACTAAAATTTCAACCCAAGAAACCAAAAACCCAATCTCGGTCTCGCTCATTGGAACATTTTCTAAACTTTGTCTATTTGTTTTTCTCCAAAAACCATCTGGGTTTTCCCCCTTCTCATTTAGGGCTTTACAATGTGTGGCGCTCTGTTTTTGGAACATTTTCTAACCTGGGTTTGTTTGTTTTCTCCAAAAACCATCTAGGTTTTTCTCATTATGAAGTTCTAAAATCAGCGTTAATCTATTTTTTTGCTACAGGAAACTAAATGTATCCATATCCAGAAGACAAATGTTGGTCACCACCAACGTCGCCCGCCTCTTGTGCCTCACCAGCAACCCCATCAACGACTGCTGGTGCTGCGACCCGAACTAGGCTACCAAATCATTCACTTAATCAAAGCTCATGAATACCAAATGGAAGAAGTGAAATGAAGAAGAAAACCCTAATAATGCTTACCAAATCGAACAGGAAAAAGCTTCAATCATCAACTGAAGAGCTTCAATCATCGATGGAGAAAGCTTCAATTGTCAACCCATAGCTTCGATTAGTACTCGCGATGATGAATATTTCCTTAATCTCTCGATCGGAATTTGTTTAGTGGTTTTGGTAAAGTTAACAAAGAGCTGATGGTCAATACTCAAGTGGACGCTCAGTGGTTTTGGTAAATTAGTGGTTTTTGGTTCAAACAAGGTGGTTTAGTGGTCTGGGTAGAGATGTTAAAAGGGCAGTGGGTTAAAAGGGCAAAACTGACTTTTAACATTGATTATAAATTAAGCACTTGGAGCTTCTTCTATAAAGTACAATTTGTAAGCTACTATTTTTAGCAATGCCAAACACCATCACGGTAAAAAAGACTAAAAGCTTAAGTTGAGAAACAAAAAACTAGGTCCCGTTTAGTTACTTAGTTTTAAAGTAGGTTTTTTTCTTTTAGTCATTTTAAACCATATAAACAAGAAGTTCGATTGATAAATTTTAAGAAAACTTAAAGTCAAAATGCAATAAAGCATTACTACTAAAAAAATAACTTTTTACTACTAGCGATTCTCACTGCAAAAGTAATAATACCCTCGCAAAAAGTAATGGCAAGGGCACAGGGATAGCATCGGGGCATCACAAATTCTTGGGTTGCAAAATATGTTAACTGTGCATAAGACCGTCGCACAAGCTTTCCGACGAGGAATTTTCTTTTCAACTATGGTTATTTTAAGGCCACAAAAAGTTCAAAAAAAACCAATTTGTAACTACTTCATCAACCATCAGTAAAAATATATTCGCAACTAAAATCAATGTCACAAAAACAATTTTACGACGTGCAATCACAAAAAGCATAAAATTAATAGCAAAATTTTTGACGTAAAATAGAATTTCTTGAAAATATATTAATTTTATTTAAAACAGTTTTTAGCAACTACTTTCCAATCACAAATGTTTTTAAATTACTTTTTGCATGGTTTATATATATATATATATTGATGTGTGTGTAATGTTTTAAAATAATAATTATTGAGAAAATGTAACATGATTTCATGTATTAAAAGTTAACCCAACATTAAATACATCACTAAATAAAAAATATAACATTTCAATCACAACATTATTAAATATAATATTATTCATTCATGGAGTTCAATAAATATAAGAATATATCATTGAGGGGATCAAATTTGTAACGACTCGCTAAGAGTTTATTTTTATTCTTTTATATTTTCGGTAAGAGAAGAGAAGAAATTAAAATTGGGCGTGGGTGCCATAAAATTTTTTCTTAGTTAACAATTGAATTAATATATGTGAAAGTGAAATTAAGATACATGGTGATGGATGATGTTGATATGGGTGTGATAAGAGAAAGATTCAAATATTAAAATGGGAGCAGAGTTGGGAATTTGAATTGAAATTTTAAGAGAATTCACGGAATTCTACTTCAGGGGTCACCGTTCGAGCGGTGGGGGTCCGCTCGAGTAGACTATCGGGATAAGTTTGGAGTATTCTCGAACATTAGAGATATTTTGGGGTTTTTGTATATATATATGACCAAGAGAGAGAGAGAGAGAGCCCCATTATCGTCTTCTTTCCTCTTCTCCTCTTCTCCTCCTCTTGTTCTCTCCATCTCTAGAGAGAGAAACCCATGTTCCTCGTGTAAACCCTAACCCTCCATCCCTCAAGTTGAAGATTTGAAGCACGATTAGGAGCAAGCAAGGGTAGAAATCAAGCTTTGGAGCAAGGAGGTGGGAGATAAAGCATCAAGGAAGCAAGAACACCTAAGATCCAAACCCTATGAGGGAGAAATTAGAGGAGTTTCAAGCTTTTGAGCAAATCCAAGGTAAGATCTAGATTCTCTCGTATGTGTGTGTTGATTTGAGTTGATAATTTGTTATATGAGTAAAATATAGTAGGTTTCATGCATGATTTAAAGGTTGATAGAGTAATGTGTGAGTTGGGTTGGGTTTGCATAAAGAATTGAGTTTTTGAGAAAGGATTAGCCATGATTTGTTCAAATTTGTTGTATAAAAAGGGTTTATGAGACTTGAATCCAATAATTTTGGGGTGGAACTTGAGATTTGAGACATATTTGATGAATGTTTAAGGGTTTTGAACTTGGAATCTCAAATAGGGGAAAATCTGGATTTTTCTTGGACACTAGCGCGCTCGAGCTGGGCCTTGTCCGCTCGAGCGACCAATTGGCAGAGAGTTGGGCGCTTGAGCACCCGTCGTCCGCTCGAGCGGACTGACTGCGCAAGGTCAACTTATTTTGATCATATCTCCCTCATTTGGACTCCGAATGGGGTCATTTTTGTACTCAAATCGAAACCCCATAAGTCCTCTTTCCAATAAGACTACTCTCAGAAGAAAATTCTTTTTGTAGAAAACGTTATGATTAAAATAGTGAGGATATGTCAAATTTTCTTAATAATTTTTCACCCGTTTTTGGCCGAATGTCTTGAAAATAGTTACTTTCATTAATATTGGACCATTTTCATCAAATTTATTGTCCTTGGGCTACGGGTTACCTATTTCAATATACATAGGTTGAAATGCATGTATTGCACTAATTGGTTGGGTTTTTGTGAAAAAGTGAATTTTTAACATACAACTAAGTAAATTTTTTTTTGACAACAAGAATGGGTATTTGAATATGGTGATATGATATAGTCATCTTCTAGCATTACAAAGTTTTCTGAAGAGAAACCTGAGTTTTGAACATATACGTATCTACCTATAATTGGTGCATTCCATTTTGTTCAAAGAGCATGATCATGTTTGAGTTAATTATGCGTTGACATTCTGTGTGGTTGATAACGAAAATTTGAATTGAGAACTTTAAATAAAATCTATAAATTCAATGATGTGTAAGATGATGAAAGATGCTTGAGAATTATGATAATCTATCATATTTACATTCCACGAGTTAGTGTGGCATATGACTATGCCAGGCGTTAAATTTAGGGTTTTTAATATAAAATCGAAAAACATGTGTGTGATATGGGTTTGGCGAGAGGAACCCTTGGGGTTGGACTCGTGCGAGTGTATTGTGGTTTGATATATATATAAAAACGGCCGATTTGGGATCCAAGGGATAGTTTAAGGTTGGGTACGAGTTGCTCCGCGGTGAAAAATTGAAAAACTACGCAGATTGGGTTCTCTGCCCTCCAGCTAGTGAACTGGGAAAGGACGTTAGTCGTGTCGGGGTCTAGAACATCTCGTTACTCCATGGGGCCTATGTGGCCGAGTTTGTTGTAATGTTACGTGGTTCTATACGCCCGTCCAGCGTCAGCACCTATGTATGTTAACTACGAGTTGGTAAAATACAAGAAATGTCAACTAAGTGTATGTAGGCGTGTGTTTTAACTTATTGGGTTGGTAAAATCTTAACTTGGAAATATAATAGAAAGGTGATTGGTATTGGGATAATTGATAAGGGTAAGATGTGTCGGGTTTATGGTGAATGGAAAATGTGTTGGACAAATTAAAAAGGGTGAAATGGTTAATCTCATGGAAATTAAGAAGTTTGGAACAGTAATCCTCATATACAAAACTCGGTTATGCATTGTGAAGTTATTTTAGAACAAATGATAAGATTTTGATTAAACTCTTGTATGCACCCATCACACCTCACAAATCATGCATCACATTTGAGTTAATCTTATATCTTACGAGTTTCGGCTTACGTACGTTTACAAAACCATTTCAGGTTTTAAGGACCAGGAGCGATACCTGGGCCAAGATTGCATTATGGAAAAGGCTAGAAGTTAGAAGAATAATCTTATATCTCTTGTATTTGTATCATGTTTGTTTCTAAATTTGAGGGAATGAGTATAATGATATTGTGGTTGTAAATAAACCCTTGGAGAGTCACTAGCTTTTATTTGAAATTGGTGGATATGTATGAGAATCTAATTATTTAAAGAAGGTTCTTGTTATATATGTTTCGAACACAAATCTTTAGTGATAGAGATTTATTGTTAGCAACCACTGTATGTGGGACGGTTGAGTTGATTCATAGGTTCCCTGGGGTCGAAGCGTTACAAATGATATCAGAGCTTTAAGTACGGATACCTAGGAGCCGTGGGAAGTAAGGATGACCTTTCTATGAAAATTGTCTAATGAGGTTAGGCACCACTACACGGCATGAATTGTGTGCTTGCATGGGTTGCGATTGAATTATTTTGCGCATGTTATGTGTTGTTTATTTGAGCATGGAAGGTTAAGTCTTGGGGTGATGTGACATGCCATATGGCGTCCACTCAACTACTTTGGGGTTCAAAATAGAAAAGCGTTTGGCTGATGTTCTTTCTATGAGAAATCTGAATTAGTTGCCTGGATTATCGCGTTGCTCTAAAGCTTTCCCTCAGTATGTGAACATGTGTTGATGTGATGTGATTAGATGGTGAGTAATGTGTAGCTTGGCTTTAGGAGGTTAGGTTTGAGTTCGACCTAGTTGGGTGTTGTGATATCCTTGTGGAAGGGGTTATAGATGATGGTATGGATAGTGAAATTATGACCCGGTGGTTAGTGCTGGTGGTGGGTGTAAGCTCGTGAGACAAGCATCGATTGTTTGAAGTGTATTGTATCCATGTGAGTTGGGGTTAACCGTAGTTAGTTTCCCGTTATGTGTTGTGCTACCCGCCATTTGACGAACAAGTATGGTAGGGTGTTACCTCTTGGAGTTTGTTTATTGTGGTTGGATATGAGGCGTGGTTTTAGGCGCATTGAGGATTATGTACGTCGTGAGCTGTGCTATGTCTTGAGCCGTGCTATGTCATGAGCCGTGTACCCCAAGATTGGGTATGGACAGGAGCATAATGGATGGGAACATAGTGGACGGAAGCGTAATAATCTCCAGTGTAAAGTGTGTTAGAAAGTCTGTGCGTAGGCACGTGTTTGGGAACGTCCCTTACCTTGAGGGGTGTTGTTGGTGACCACAGTGGTATCTTGTGATTTTGAAGGTTAGATTGATAATCCTTGTGTTTTCCTCCTGGCGTGGTGCTAAGTCGTGTTTCTTAATAAAAGTTGAAAGCGTATGAGGAAAGAATATGTGAACTAAAGATGTTATCACTAAGTTGGTTATCGAGGGATATGCATGTACATAAGATGAGCTGTATATCGATGGTAGTTGTAATGTAGTAAATGAAGATTCGAGGTCATTTGGAAAATTTCACAGAGAAGAGTTTTGTGACTTAGGTCGTCGTTCTCAAGAGTAAGAAATTATGTGGAATACATAATGTTTGGTAAGAATGTGAGTGTGCGACGTTTGTGGGGCTTGTCATAGATGTTGTTGGTGTAGTTGATTTGGTCATCTTAGGATGATGTATTTGTATGAGAAGATCCCATGAGCGGTTGATGTTGGTTGTGTGTGATTTGGTGTAAGATCTAAAGATGTTGATGTTATTTTACCCTTACGGTTGAGTAATAAGGTGGTGTCGTTCGGTCCAGAGTCGGTAGGCGAGGTCTGTTTTGTTTGAGTCGCTTTTATGTTCAGATAGCTGTGTGCTGGTGGTATTCGTGTAGTGACATAAGAGATGGAGTGTTTTGTGATTTCTGGGGGTACCGGAGCCGCAAACTAAAGACTGTGGCGTGGGTTTTGTCTACCCGTTTGATTGTTACGTACCTATAAGAAATCAAGTTGATGTGCTGCAACCCTAGGAGGAGATGTCCTAAAATGAGGAGAGTATGTATGGTGATATGCCTTAGTGGTTAACCAGTGGGAATCTTATGGACACGTGCGATGTACCGTTAGGATATGAAGGCATGAACGATAGTTAATCTGCTTGTAAAGAGACCTAAGTGTAAGAATCTGGTGTGATGAGTGATATTCTCATTGTGAATGGTTAACCTTCTTTCAAACCAAGTGTGTAATGGTGGCCTTACGAGGTAGTGACGTGGAGCGAGAGCCTAAGAGCCGACTCATGGTTTTCCTAGTGAGAGAGGTGTATTAGGGATGGTTGACTAGCGTGATTGTTCATTCTTGGTGGAAGTAAAATGTTGGGATCATAAGAGTGCGGATTCATTTGCTCATGGTTCCTTGAAAAGCCCATTTAAACCCGAGCATATGGGTAATGTTTCTGGAGATGTAGTTTGGTTTGTATGAAATGCTGGTAGCTTTAGTGCAAGTCAGGTGAAGTCCCTAAGGGAGTTCAGTAGGTTTAAGGCCGATATGAGTATAATGCGAATGAGGTCTAAGAGTTGAGAGTTTAGTGTAGCGGATGATTTGGGTATCATGATCGGGGTTGACAGTAGCTGTGTAGCCATGGGTGATGCAACCTCAAGGTGAGATTTATAGGGTTCTTTGGAAGCCAAATATTGATGGGAGTCTCAGAGGATTTGTGTTCGTGTTGTGATCCGTGAGTGTGTACCTTAAGGAATGGATACTGTCAGAATCGGGTGATTACAGGGCTGAGTTCCTCGTGGGTTTTCTGGTTGGAGTCTGTTCACTCAACCGTGTGAATGTAAGTGTGTAGAGTTCCATTCCATTGGAGATTGGATTGGTAGACTAGGAATGTTTATCCCTGTTGACGAGGAAGTTCATGTCGAGGCATAGAATCTCTTTATACTGCTTAACCGAGAACCGTAGTCATGGCGTGTAGCTTGTTTTGGATTGTGTGAGTATGATTACATCTCTAGTTCCTGGTAGAATGGGAATTTTGTTGGAACCTTGCCGCTGGAATGTTCACGTGGTGGGTTCGATAGGCTCTTGTGAGTTTGGAATTGCGTTTTGTTTGGAAGCTTTGGATTATACTGAATTCTTAAAGTGCGAAGAGTGGGCCGACCGTTTGAAGGGAAGATGCAGATGTACATAGTTTTAGTCCATATAAGTAAGTGATTACCGGTGAAGCATTTAATTTATGAGGTGTGCATAATCCTAGTGACTCAGGGGGTTCAGGTAGCTGCGTTAGTGTTGATGGCTGAAGGACTTAAGTAATGCTGTACAAGTAGTGATATGGTTTTAAGTTTGTGGTAGTTGGTTGGTCGTAAGGGCATGGGTGATTTTTAGGGTAACATGTGTAACCTTTGTGAACAATATTCGAGTTTGGCAACATGCATTTGGGTTGGAGAAGTAGTCCTCGGTATGCTTTGGAGTACAGTAGTGAGTTAGACCATAATACGACGAAGTCGAGAGAATCTTAGCAGTGGTGAGACCTGTGATGCTTAATGCTATGGTTGAGAAGGTTTAGTCTTCGGGAACGAGTATGCGACGTGAGATAGTGATCAATGAAGGAGTGGTTGACTCCAGTTCTAGTATTAATTTTGGGAAAAAATTGATGTTGCGTTAAATGATAAACTGTCTTAGATTGGTAAAACCCGATATGAGTACAATTTGATGAATATGAATAATTTTCATAATTGTGAAATATTGGAGTTCGAAAGTTGTGCCTAATGGTAGTGTGACACTTTTGGGAACAAAGGCGTGTTAGCAACTGTATTACGACATGGTGTTATGATAATTCGTTATGGAAATTTTAAGTACTTATTTGGTAGATCGTTGCAGTAAACGCAGCTGTTTTTGGTGTAGCCTTGAGTCATATTGAACTTTTGTGGACACATATTTAGATTAAGGGAAACCTTGGTGTGATATGAGATGAATTTCGAGGACGAAATTTCCAAAAGGGGGGAAATTGTAACGACTCGCTAAGAGTTTATTTTTATTCTTCTATATTTTTGGTAAGAGAAGAGAAGAAATTAAATTTGGGTGCAGGTGCCATAAAATTTTTTCTTAATTAACGATTGAATTAATATATGTGAAAGTGAAATTAAGATACATGGTGATGGATGATGTTGATACGGGTGTGATAAGGGAAAGATTCAAATATTAAAATGGGAGTAGAGTTAGGAATTTGAATTGAAATTTTAAGAGAATTCATGGAATTCTGCTTTAGGGTCACCGCTCGAGCGGTAGGGGTTTGCTCGAGCGGACTATCG
The DNA here is from genome assembly GCA_032270985.1 of Heliamphora pulchella. Taxonomy (NCBI): domain Eukaryota; kingdom Viridiplantae; phylum Streptophyta; class Magnoliopsida; order Ericales; family Sarraceniaceae; genus Heliamphora; species Heliamphora pulchella. The sequence goes on along the minus strand of JAULJZ010158396.1, from coordinate 36,011 downwards.
GGATAAGTTTGGAGTATTCTCGAACATTAGAGATATTTTGGGATTTTTGTATATATATATATATGACCAAGAGAGAGAGAGAGAGAGAGAGAGAGAGAGAGCCCCATTATCTTCTTCTTTTCTCTTCTCCTCTTCTCCTCCTCTTGTTCTCTCCATCTCTAGAGAGAGAAACCCATGTTCCTCATGTAAACCCAAACCCTCCATCCCTCATGTTGAAGATTTGAAGCTAGGTTGGGAACAAGAAAGGGTAGAAATCAAGCTTTGGAGCAAGGAGGTGGGAGATAAAGCATCGAGGAAGCAAGAACACCTAAGATCCAAACCCTAAGAGGGAGAAATTGGAGGAGATTCAAACTTTTGAGCAAATTCGAGGTAGGATCTAGATTCTCTCGTATGCGTGTGTTGATTTGAGTTGATAATTTGTTATATGAGTAAAATTTAGTAGGTTTCTTGCATGATTTAAGGGTTGATAGAGTAATGTGTGTGTTGGGTTGGGTTTGCATAAAGAATTGAGTTTTTGGGAAAGGATTAGCTATGATTTGTTCAAATTTGTTGTATAAAAAGGGTTTATGAGACTTGAATCCAATGATTTTGGGGTGGAACTTGAGATTTGAGACATATTTGATGAATGTTTAAGGGTTTTGAACTTGGAAGCTCAAACAAGGGAAAATCTGAATTTTTCTCGGACACCAGCGCGCTCGAGCTGAGCCCTGTATGCTCGAGCGACCAACTGGCAGAGAGTTGGGCGCTCGAGCGCCCGTCGTCCGCTCGAGCGAACTAACTGCGCAGGGTCAACTTATTTTGATCATATCTCCCTCAATCAGACTCCGAATGGGGTCATTTTTGTACTCAAATTGAAGCCCCGGAAGTCCTCTTTGCAACAAGACTACTCTTAGAAGAAAATGTTTTATGTAGGAAAAGTTATGATTAACATAGTGAGGGTATGTCAAATTTTCTTAACCGTTTTTCACCCGTTTTTTTTAAAATAGTTATTTTCATTAATATTGGACCCTTTTCATCAAATTTCTTGTCCTTGGGCTATGGGTTACCTATTTCAATATACATAGGTTGAGATGCATGTATTGCACTAATTGGTTGGATTTTCGCGAAAAAGTGGGTTTTTAACATACAACCAAGTTTTTTTTTTGAGAACAAGAATGGGTATCTGAATATGGTGATATGATATAGTCATCTTCTAACATTATTAAGTTTTCTGAAGAGAAACCTGAGTTTTAAACATATACGTATCTACCTATAATGGGTGCATTCCATTTTATTCAAATAGAATGATTATGTTTGAGTTAATTATGCGTTGACATTCTGTGTGGTTGATAATGGAAATTTGAATTGAGAACTTTAAATAAAATTTATAAATTCAAGGATGTGTAAGATGATGAAAGAAGTTTGAGAATTGTGATAATCTATCGTATTTACATTCCATGAGTTAGTGTGGCATATGACTATACCGGGTGTTAAATTTGGGGTTTTTAATATAAAATCGAAAAACATGTGTGTGATATAGGTTTGGCGATAGGAACTCTTGGGGTTGGACTCACGTGAGTGTATTGTGGTTTGATATATATATAAAAAGGGCCGATTTGGAATCCAAGGGATCGTTTAAGGTTGGGCACCAGTTACTCCGCGGTGAAAGACCGAAAAACTACACAGATTGGGATCTCTACCCGCCGGCTAGTGAACCGGGAAAGGACATTAGTCATGTCGGGGTATAGAACATCTCGTTACTCCATGGGGCTTATGTGGCCGGGTTGGTTGTAATGTTACATGTGTCTATATGCCTGTCTGGCGTTGGCACCTATGTTTGTTAACCACGAGTTGGTGAAATACAAGAAATATCAACTGAGTGTGTGTAGGCGTGTGCTATAACTTATTGGGTTGGTAAAACCTTAACTTGCAAATATAATATAAAGGTGATTGGTATTGGGATAATTGATAAGGGTAAGATGTGTTGGATTTATGGTGAATGAAAAATGTGTTGGATAAATTGAAAAGGATGAAATGGTTAATCTCATGGAAATTAAGAAGTATGGAACAGTAATCCTCATATACAAAACTCAATTATGCATTGTGAAGTTATTTGGGTACAAATGATAAGATTTTGATTAAACTCTTATATGCACCCATCACACCTCACAAATCATGCATCACATTTGAGTTAATCTTATCCTACAAGCTTCGGCTCACGTACGTTTACAAAACCATTTCAGATTTCAAGGATCAGGAGCGATACCAACGCTAAAATTGCATTATGGAAAAGGCTAGAAGTTAGTGGAATAATCTTATATCTCTTGTATTTGTATCATGTTTGTATGTAAATTTGAGAGGATGAGTATAATGATATTGTGGTTATAAATAAACCCTTGGAGAGTCACAGGCTTTTATTTGAAATTGATGGATATGTATGAGAATTTAATTGTTTAAAGAAGGTTCTTGTTATATATGTTTCGACCTCAAACCTTTACTGATAGAGATTTATTGTTAGTAACCACTGTATGCGGGACGGTTGAGTTGATTCATAGGTTCCCTGGGGTCGAAGCGTTACAAAATTTCTAACAGAGCCACCTGACATCCATGTGGAATGTCATATAGTGCCGCAGGACACCTGGCCATGATATTACGCCTCGAGGTATCCATCCTAGCTCGGGAAAGGGGGTTGAACACCAAAGTAGGGGCTACCGAGCTCCTAAGCTCGGGGTAGGTGAGGCCGAGCAGTGGTCACATGATCTAACCCGAACTACGAGGAGGGGCTCCTAGCCGAGCTATAGATAAGGAATTGTTCGGCACCTATGGTCGAGTAACACGTGTTGAGAGACCTTGAAAGCCGAGCTTGGAGCAAGGTACATGGTAATTAGTGCCCATGATACGCTTATCAAGAGGTGACGCTCATGACAAGAGATCAGTGGCAGTTGAGCCAACCCTAAGGTTAGGGGGTCAGGGAAGGTTGACCTAACCCAAATTGAGTCTGGGTACCGATGGACTGCTTGATATGACAAAAAAAAACTTACAAAAAGATATGAATGATAGCAATGATAAGTCACCATCGGATTGACAACTGAGTCTTAATCAGAGAGAGAGGACAACTCGACCTGCTCGGGCCAGGTTAGACCTCTAAGACGGGTCAAGTATATTTTTTCTTATAAATAGCCTACACACCCGAAGGCAATGGTATGCATTTTATTCTCATAAGAAGAAACTCTATCAAATTATTCTCTTAAGCTTCTCTCTCTAAACCTTACCTGACTTGATCATTTGAGGGCCCACCGATAAAAGTCACCAGCGGGTATCTCACCCATTTTTTGTGTAGGCGTGCATGGACAACACCTCGAATTGTTCAGCCAGTTTGGATAAAAACTGTAAATCCCTATTTTAATCTTCTACAATTTGGCACTATTTGTGGAAAGCTCTACTAAGAACCCCTCCATGGCTAGCTGGGGGAACCACGCCTACGGAGATCTAAGAGAGCAACACGCACCGCGTGCACAAGCATCGCGTTCCAGCCACCATCGAGGGAGACAACCTGTGCATTCTAAAATCCACGTTGGAGGGTTAAGGATCAACCGAATGAGGGAGCCAACCCATGCTGGTAGCTTTCATGAAACCACACCATCTGAAGGAGACTATCCACCACGTTACTCGCTGCAACGAGTAGTAGAGGAGTACCAGCATGAGCTGGCTGGGCGAGACCAGCACCTAGTTAAGCTCTAGTGAGAACTCCAAGAGGCAAGGGTTCACATGGAGTTGAGGAACTCACCAGAGGTGTAGTCAGACCACCAGCGATCCGACCAGCACCTAAGGGTGCACCTTGACTGTCCCCAGGCCAGTTAAAGTGGGAGGAGAAGGGAACCTCTGCTTGAGCGGCGGGATGTGGCCCCAAACAGAAGCCGTGTCTCGAGTTTAAAGAGGACGAGGCAAGATCAGACAAAAACCTTTAGTAACATTCAAGCGCCAGCAGTGCACCCAAGAGCAAGGGAACGTTAGGTTAGGCAAGAGTGTAAGCGCAATGATGAGAAAGAAGACCTAAAACAATGGCTGCACCTTCAGCTTGAGGGGAGGCTAAAGTTGCGATCGTTTTTGTTTGTTCATAGGGTGTACCGGATATCCATTGTTTTTAGAAAAATGTTCTTTTCTTTTTAAAATAAGAAAATCCAAGATATCTGAGCATCCTTTTTAGAAAGATAAAGTCGCCATTTAGTTTTTGGAAAAAATCAAGAAAAAAAAGGCTGCAGGTCTTTCAAAAAAATGTAACTAGAGAAAAAGAGGGTTCGGGGGCTAAGGTACGAAAAGGAAAAGTGTTAGGCAGTCTTTTCACCCAACCGTGAGGTTGGCCTCTACTTTATCAATATTGGTTCTTGTTGTAAATTTTTTAAAGATAACATATATAGAACATGAGCTTAAAGAGAGTTCAAACAAAATCAAGCAACGAAATAAAATCCCAACTATGATTTCTAAGGTCATGCAACTTGGTTGTTATTTTTAGATATGCCAGATGTATCATTTGAGTAAAGCAAAGTAAAAAACATGCGAATAAGCGATGAAGTGAACAAACGGGGACCTGAGAGTCATGCAACAATGTATCTGTCTATAACATGCTGCGAACAGGCTATATAAAATAAACAGAGAAGACTCAAGAATTATTTTAACCTACTGAACATATATGAAAACTTACAATCGTAGCAATAAATGTTGCGGCCGTGACAAAATAAGTCACAAAACATGCGACCGTGACAAATATAAGGTTACTGCGAAGAATAGAATGAAAAATCTCACGACCGTGACAAATAAAAGTCACGGCCATGGTATTAAGGGGTCCAAACAGGGTATAAACATTGCACAGTGCTTAAAAAAAGGACTCAAATGAACAGGATGTGTAGGACATAGACCATAACCTATTGATTCTAGGTTAGATCCACTATCCTTCATCCTTTATACAAGTAATAATTCTAAACAGAATACACATAATGGGAAAAATGGATAGCATAGTACATAAACACATTTTTCATGTCATAAGCCTCGTAAAACCTCACGGCCGTAGCAAAAGGATATGACAGTCGTGACGAATATGGAGATAAAAGCTGCTGTCGTTATAAATGAACTGGTGGCCGTTACTGTGAGGTTAGCAAACCATATGGCCATGACATTGAAAGGTCATGACTGTTAGGTCTTTATAACCACATAACATATAGGGATGGGGGTGTGTAGAATGGAGACCACAGCCCACTTGATCTCGGCTAGACCTATCATTCATCAACCTAACAAGAAAATATACTAAGGTATAGAAAAGAGAAAATACTAAACAAGATAATAGAAGGTGAAAAACTCTCAAAATAAATAAATATTAGAGGGTTTTGAAAGGATTTTTTGTGTTTTGGCCTTGAAATAAACATCACGGCCGTGATAATAGAATGCCGCGGCCGTGAGTAAAGACAACAAAAATGTACCAGTAAGAAACACACCGCCGTGACTGTAGGCTTAACAAAACTGGTGGCCGTGACATTAGAAGATCATGGCTGTCATGTTTCAAAACCTTATAAATTTTTTGAAGTGCTTCATGTGCTCATGAACGTCAAAACAAAATAGAAAATGACTGTAAACATACGAAGCAGAGACCTATGAATACATTGGTTATGATGAAAACTTAAGGGAACAAATGCTTGCATTGAAATAAATGGTACTAGACAACAAAACAATAGAAACCTTATCCACAACACCCTCGGGGGAAGAAAATGAGGGTTTATAGAAAGTTATGATCCCTAAAGTTATCTCGTGTAAATATCCACCTCGAATGGCCCATCGGGGATGAGAATGGACTATCTCTAAGCCAATACAAGCTTCAACAACCTTTCCAATGCAAGCAAGAACATGAACAAGGCTCAGGAAGTATGGAATGGATAGGAGAATATCGGGTGGGGGAATATTTGGGCAAAGTCTTGGTATCCAGGTCTTTCTCTCCTCTCTGTTCTGCTGAAAATTGATGCCTATTTATAGGCAAAATGGGCAACACAGACCCTCTTTGGGATGCTATCACTTGTCCAAAAAGGGATAATAATGACGGTCCCTACCTTTTTGCTTTTTTTACAATGATGGCCACTACCTTTATGGTGATGAAAAGGACAATTGTGACTTTCAAAAGTCGCGGCTACGATAAAAAGATGCAGCCCGTGACAAAAGAAGTCACGGTCTAGTTTAGGGTTTACAAAAAGGTCATGACCGTGACATAAAAGTCATGACTTAAATGTTTTTTGGTGGTTTTCTCAGGTTTTGAGCCATATTCATAATTTTGCTTGCTTGGGAGTATTTTTGAGCATGATTCTCTTATTTTCATCATTGGAGCACATTCGGGACGGGTGTCAAAGATTCGGCTTGGTCAAATTGGGGTGTTTATAGTTGTCCCTCTTTGACAAAGCTTGAAACAACTCGTGGCGCAAGTATTGTCAAAGCTCCAGAGATGAACCGATTGAACAAGCCGCCAATCTTAGGCATAAACAAAACATGCAAAAAAACGTGGTCGAACTCGAATTTCCATCGAGCTTCTTACGCATCTCATTGCAAGGGATCAGGTCGATAGTGGTTCATAGGATAATACATATGATACAAATAGGCTAATCATGATGTATAAAAGATGCAAAACATGGTGCACGTACAAGGTATGATGCAAAACATAGGAACATCAAAAGGTCTAGTCAGGACCTGAAGAAGTAATCAACAATCCAAAGCTTTAAGAACTCCATGAGGGGGCCTGGGAAGCAGGGGCTTAGGGTGCCTAGAACACTAGGGCTTAATAAACCTAAGAATCATCTTACAGACTTAAGACCTAGACAATGCTTCGCATATGACTAGAATTTTTAGAAGAGATGGATGTCTAGTCCTCTAGGGCTTGGAAAAATCTAAGAATCAACTCACGAACTTAGGACTTAGACAACTCTTCGCATATGACTAAGGTTTTAGAATAGAGGGATGCCTAATCCTCTAAGGCTTGGTAAAACCTAAGAATCGTCTCACGAACTTAGGACCTTGACAACGCTTCGCATATAACTAGGATTTTAGAAGAAAGAGATGCTGTGGCGCTGGGATTTTAGAGATTTTCGGTAGTTCAAAAGTAAGAAAATTCAAAGGATGTTTAGAAAATATTTTAACACCTTGAAAGTCAAATTTTGAAAACCCCTTTTGTTGAAAATAGAGTCGCCACTTGATTTTTGAGGAAAATCAAGAGAAAAAAAACGAGCCACTGATCTTTAAAACGTTAACCAGAGAAAAAGGGTCCGAGGACTAAGGTATAAATCAAGAAAAGTGTTAGGTACCCCGTTCGCCCAACCATGAGGTTGGTCTCTACTAATCATCATTGGTTCTTAATTAAAATTTTCAAATACATGCAAATACAGAAAGTGGGGACAAAAAGAGAACATTCAAAATCAAATTTAGAAAATACATAATATATGTATATACAATGCCAAAAGAAAGAAAATAAAAAAATAAAATCCTAAATTCTACGACATGCAATTTTTAACTAAGGATACATGAAGCAAACCTGCATGGTATAATTCTAAATAGCCTAAACTAGCATGATCCAAATAAAAGAGCAAAAATATATAAAAAATTGCTAAATACAAAATATACTACAAATAAATATAAAAATTGCTAACAACATCACTAAATGGTAAAAAATAACCTAAACTATTCTAAACATAGTTTCAAAGAAGGTAAACAAGACAAAAACAAATGATGCTAAATGCATATTACCAAAACAATCCAAAATTATACTAACATGAAACATGCTTTAAAAAATATTAAATTCTAACTAAGAATAAAAGAAGTGAAAGGAAACTAAGTTAATACTTAAAAGATTTTTGAATTTATGAAAAGAGAATAAACAAAATACTATCAAAAGGAGGTTAAATTAAAACTAAAATATTTTTTTAATGAATTTTATGTTTAAACAAAATAAAAGAAAAGACAAATAAAGTGAATGCTATTGAAAAGAAATGAAACCAAAACTAGAAGATTCTAAAGAACTTTAATACTTAACAAAATAAAAGAAAAGGAAAAAAAAAGAAAGAAAGTTAAACTAAATTAAAGGATTTTGATGGAGTTTTAATGCTTAGCAAAGAAAAATAAAAGAAATAGAAGAAGAAATAAAAGAAATACTATAAGAAAAATTAAGCTAATCTTAAAAAGAAAAAGAAAAAGGATAAAAGAAAATAGAATATTATAAGAAAAATAAAACTAATAATAAAAAGAAAAAATAAATAAATGCTAGAAAAGAACATTAAAGTAACGCTAAAAGGAAAGAAATATTAAACTAATATTTCAAGAAAAGAAAAAAAAAGCAAATAAATACTAATAAATAAATATTAAACTGATGCTAATGAAAGAATATCAAACTAATATTAAAGGAAAAGGAAAAGAAAATGGTACATTAAAAGAAAAAATTAAAAGAAAGATGAGAAGTAAAATATGGGTGTGTTATTGACAATTACAACGATATGTATGTAAGTGCTTAAGATTATAACAATAACAATTTTGTTTAGTCATATTGTTAAATTATGTTAGCACTATTTAATAATTTAATAAGTTTAATGCAAGTAAGCAAATAAACAAAACAAACTGAGAATAGTTAAAACTTGAATCCGAGCATGAATATAGCAACTATAAGCAATGTAAGAACATAGTTAAAATGAAACAATCAAATTAACTCGGTCATTCCAAAGGGGAAGAAAATGGAGTTAGAAGGGGCCGGGATCTAAACAAAGTACTTGGATTGCTAAAAAATCCTCGAGTTGGGGAATGGTGATGGGTAATTCAATCATCGGGCGATGATCCAAGCTAGGGTTTCAGAACTTCGGTATTGGGGATTTGGCTCTCAACACTTCGGCAGGGTTTCGGCGTCAGGGCTCGGGATTACTCGGCGACTCGACAGAGCTTCTCTCTCTAAATTCTATACTGAAAACGTACAAGGGGATACAATATTTATAAAATTCCTCAACCAATGAAATGCTAACACGTTCTGGGACACGTCAGGCCATTTGAAGTTGGCAGTCGCCAGGTTATGAGTTGGTAATTGCCACATTTGAAAAGGTTCCAAGAACTTCTATTAGCGGTCGCCCCAATGCAAGTTGGCGGTCGCCAGGTTGGAGGTGACGGTAGCCACTTTGGTTAATATTTTCAAGAAGTTCTATTGGCGGTCGCTGTAATACAAGTTGGCGGTCGCCACAAAAAGTGAAAGTTTCCAAATGGTTCTAGTGGCGGTCGCCACAATGGAGTTGGTGGTTCAAAATGATTTCATTGGTTTGAAGGTTATGATTATTGGGTTCAAATACCGAGATTGGATCATTTCCTGAGGATCGTACTGAAGCACCATTTTAATCGTTTTTATCATCAGACTCATCTAAGATTAGGCGATGTCAAATTGAGGTGTCTATAGTTGCTTCTCCTTGGTATAACTTGCATAGCAACGCGTGATGCAAGTTATATCAAAGATCTAGAGACAATAGCCATTTGATCGAGCCATTAACCTTAGGCCACAAACACACAGGCATGCATATGATGTTGGTCATTCTCAAATTTATATCGAGATGCCTACGTACCCATTTGCTAGGGATCAGACCAAAACGTAGTTTTTGGGACAAAATGCAGGGATGGAAGATGCTAAACATGATGCACATGCTAATATGAATAGATGTTAACATAAGGCAGACACTAGTATGATCAAATAAATCCTAAAGATCGAATTAAGATCTAAAGAGAGAGGATCTAAAGGGAGCACAAACAAACAAGTCAAAGATCGAGTCAAGATCTAAGAACTCGGCTAGTGATAAAATAGTCAAAAGGATCGAGTCAAGATTCTAGAAATTATATTAACCTGGAAAGCAACAATGAATTAGTTAGGACGATTCAAGACCCAACAATTCGGAACGATAACGAGATAAAATAACTAAAAGCCGAGTCACGACTTAAAACTTATTTATACCGAAAAGAAATACCACGAATTAATAAGTCGAGTGAAGACCTAAAAACTCGGGACGAAACACGAGATAAAAATAATTAAAAGCGCCAAGTCATGGCTTAAAAATAAATTTATCGGGAGAAAATCACGAATTAATAAGTCGAGTTAAAACCTAAAAACTTGAGATAAAATACGGGATAAAAATAATTAAAAATCAAGTCACGATTTAAAATTAAATTTATCGGAAGAAAATCACGAATTAATAGGTTGAGTCAAGATTTAAAAACCTGGGATAAAAATAATTAAAAGCCAAGTTATGGCTTAAAATTAAATTTATTGGGAGAAAATCATTGATTAATAGGTCGAATCAAAACCTAAAAACTCAGGATGAAACACGGGATAAAAATAATTAAAAGCCAAGTCACGGCTTAAAATTAAATTTATCGGGATAAAAACACAGATTAATAAAGGTTAAAGCAAAAAAAAAAACACAAAATACTTGTGCAACACACACAAAATCATTTTTGAAGAAAAATACACAAATTTAAGATTATTTCTAAACATATAAAAATTTTCTTGAAGTATTTTTAGAAAACATCCAAGATTTTAAAATTATTTTTGAAAAATCCCTAGATTAGTTTTAGAAAAACACACACACAAAATAAGGAAATTATTTTTTGAAAATCATTTTTGTTAATAAAATTTTTGGAAATGGACACACTAAAAAAATAATCACCTAAAATAAACACATCAATAAAATAAACACACTAAAAGGAGATAAAAATAAAAATACACACACAACAAAAGACCCCTGAACAGCCCCTTCAAAAACCCCAAAACCATTGATGTGACCGTTGACAACCTGGTGGCCGCTGAAACAAAATCCGTCTGACATGGCGGTCGCCAGCTCAAAAACCCTCCAACATGATGGTTGCCACGTGATGTTTGGATAACATGGCGGTCGCTACAATGAAAGGTGGCGACCGCCACTTCCATGCGCGTATATGGTCTCCTAGGTCGCGTGGGTTGGGTCCATTTCACACTCCACTCTCTCTCTCTCTAGCTCTTTGTTCTCTCTCGGCTCTCTCTCAACCCTCTTTTTGCTTCCTCTTACCTTCTGACTTTCATACGCTTTTCTCCTTGCTCTTTCTAACATGGCAGGCCACGGACATCTTGAGGATATTGCAGGAGCTATCCGCAGTTCTTCAGCGAGTGAGAGCTCCGTTATGGCGACTCTTGGGGGCACGACCTCCAGCCTTCCCGTCGGTGGGGTCACCACCACTCAGCCTTCCACAGTGCTAGGTGCGATGGATGCCCTTCCCCTTGAGGAGAAGCGTGCCTTCCGTCGTGCCGCTGAGGAGGAGGCACGGGCAGTTGTCGAGGCATAGGCAGCTACAGATGTTGTTGCCGAGGCCGAGCTAGCCGACTTTCTTGATCCACACGCTAGAGGGGGCCATCCAGCACCCTTCGACCCGCACACCTACGCTCCGGTACCCCATCGCCTGGTTCCGGGTGGGATACGGCATTACGAGCCACTAGCCAACGCCGTTGCTGCCGATGTCCTTCTTCAGGAGCCTGATCAGCATATGTCTTGCTAGTGCCCATCAGTAAGTTTCCTATCCTTACTGTTTGAATAATCAAAGCATATTGATATAACTCAAACATGCATGCCTAGGATCCCCCTTATGATAAATGATGATGCAATGTGATATGATGATGATATGATGTGATGTGATAATGGTGATTTCTATGATGTTTGAGATCTGGACATATAAAACTTAGTTTAGGTACCTATGCAAAAGAGATTAAAACAGTAGGAATACTAAAATTAAGGGTTTAGATGCAAACAATAAAAGGGTGATTATTTTAGCAAAAATCATAAAAATAAAGGGCTTAACTTTTTTAGTTTTATTTTTATTTTTAGGAAAAACATAAAAAACTAAGAGATTGATTTTTTTTGGGTAAGACATAAAAATCTAAGGGGCATAATTTTAATTTTTGGGGTATGAAAACTAAGGGGAGAATTTTTTAAAAAAATCCTAAAAATTAAAGGAAAATTTATCAAAAATCTTAAAATCTAGGGCAAAATTTTCAAAAATCATAAACCCTAAAAATTTAAGGGTCATTTTTCAAAAATCTTGAAAATTTGGAAAAATTTTAGAAAACTAGGGAAAATTTTCAAAAATTCTTAAAAAATTAAAGAAAAATTTTCAAAAATTCTTAAAAAATTAAAGAAAAATTTTCAAAAATCTTAGAAAATTAGTGAAAATTTTCAAGAATCTTAAAAAATTAGGGAAATTTTTTTTAAAATCCTAGAAAATTAGGGCAAAATTTTTCAAAAATTTTGGAAAATTAAAGTAAAATTTTTCAAAAACTTCAGAAATTTTTTTTTTCAAAAATCCTAGAAAATTAAGGTCCGTTTGGTTGCGTTTTCTAAAATTGTAATTTGAAAATTATTTTTAAAAAATGAATTTGAAAATTATTTTCTACTATTTTGAAAAGAAAAATTGCATTTGGTGTACTTGTAGAAATCCTAACCTTAACTCTAACCTTAACTCTAACCTTAACCCTAACCCCTAACCCTAACGCCGGCAACAGAACCAAATCAGAATTCGCGCTGCCGGCGGCGGTAGAACCATTGAGACGAACCAGAGCTCGCACCGACGCCGTTGAGTATAAAAAAAACTATTTGCGCCGCCAACGTCAACGACGACGAGTATAAAAAAAACAAAGAGTTCGTCGATTTGAAAAACACAGAGATGCTGGCGACCGAGACGCAGACAACAACGGAGACGCCAAACACTGAACGGGACTGAGAGGATTTGTTTTGCGATGATCTGAGTGCGACGATCTAAAAGGATGAGCTCACGCTGCCGACGACGACGAGTATCAAAAACATGCTTCGCTATGCCGACACCGACGAGTCTGAGTTTTGAATATGAGTTTCGCAGAGTTTGATTTTGTCAGAAAACTGATCTCGTAGCCGACGACCGCCTAAGAGGCTGAGATGAATGACGACGACAACAGTGACCGCCTGAGATGACGACGATGATTGTGTGTTGATTCTGTTTGTTGATCGTACGAACGATGAACCAAAAAAATTAAAAAAGAAAAATGAAAACATCATTTAGCTATGTTCAAAAACACCCTATTTTTTAACTCAATTTTTTTTGTTTATTCAAACATCGTTTTTTCAGAAGTGCCAACAAACATGTTTTTGCTTTTTTCAAAATAAAATTCTCCAAAAACAGTTTTTAGAAAACTGTACCAAACAGGCCTTTAGGAAAAATTTTTAAAAATTTTAGAGAAAATTTTCAAAAATCCTAGAAAATTAGGGCGAAAGGGGTAAAACACAAATTTCAAGGGGAGGATTTTTTTTTACTTTTGATTTTTGGGAAAAACTAACACAAAATGATAGAAATTTTCCCGGTGCACCAGGGCATAGGGTTCCTAGTCTTCAACTAGGACGTGCAGGGTTTGCCTGGCGCACCAGGATTTGCCTAGCGCACTAGGGCTTGGGTTCCTAATCTTCTACTAGGACATGCAAAAACTAAAGGATTGTTACTCACACACGAACCTAGGGTTAAAAAGATTTGCCTAGCGCACCAGGGCTTAGGGTTCCTAGTCTTCCACTAGGACATGCAAAATTTACCTGGCACACCAGGGCTTAGGGTTCCTAGTCTTCTACTAGAACATGCAGGGTTTGCCTGGAACACCAGGGCTTAGGGTTCCTAGTCTTCTACTAAGACGTACAAGATTTGCCTGGCGCACTAGAGCTTAGGGTGCCTAATCTTTCGGGCTTAAGAGATTTTTCTGACACACTAGGGCATGAGGTGCCTAGTCTTCCAGGGCTTGAAAGATTTGCCTGGCTCACCAGGGCTTGAGGTGCCTAATCTTTAGGGCTTAAAAGGTTTGCCTGGCACATCAGGGCTTAAGGAGCCTAGTCTTCTAGGGCTTGAAAGATTTACCTGGCGCACCAAGGCTTGAGGTGCCTAATCTTTAGGATTTGAAAGGTTTACCTGGCGCACCAGGGCTTAAAATTCTAGGGCTTAAAAGATATGCCTGGCACACCAGGGCTTAGGGTGCCTAGTCTTTTAGGGCTTGAAAGATTTACCTGGCTCACCAGTGCTTAGGGTGCCTAGTCTTCTAAGGCTTGAAAGAACCGAAGGGTCGTTATACATACACGAACCTAGGGTTTTTTATTACTTTTCGCTACTCTCTACATATCACCTATTTTAGCTGCTCTTGTATATCCTCTACTTATCTTCTTCTTTTTAGGTTAGTCATTATATCAGGGGCTTCGGTGGTTCTGCCTCTGGAGAGGTGTTGGAGTGGTATGATACCCTCCCTACTCCCAATCGGGCTATTATTGATGCCTTCAATTTTGCTTGGTTCATACCCCTTCTAGGTAGAATGAGCAATGATCGGGTATGGCTGATAGCCCTGCCTGAGCGGTGGTGGGATACTACCAACACCTTTCACTTCACCACCTTCGAGGCTACACTAACGCCTCTTGATTTCTTGCTGATCACCGGCATCAGAGTCGGCGGTGCTCCGATTCTATTCGATCCCTCTGTCACCCGATCCACCGTTGCATTGATGCATATACTCGGAGCTGTTCCAGCACAGATGGACAGAGACTGCGTCAGATATACGTGATTCTTCAAGCGCTTCAGACACTTCCACTGCTTAGAGCCCCGCCACTACGAGTGGGTCACTAGAGGCTTCCTTCTATATATGTTTGGTACTTCCTTATTCTCAAATAAGGAACGCCGTTCATTTACATTACTTGGGTGCCCTGGATCGTCTTGACCGGGTTGCTTCATACGATTGAGGAGGTGCTACTCTCGCTACTCTCTATGGCTTCATGAGGACTCTGACCGTTTTTCCCAAGAGCTCAGCATAGGGGTACTGGAGGGTTTGGGAGGTATACTTTAGTTCCTGCACATTTTCATTCATTTTTGTTATCCATTATCCATTATCTGCTTACTGACATCTTCTCTTTTTTAGCTTTGGACTTACGAGTTCCTCAGGCTTCATGTCCCAGTGAACTCCTCAGCAGCCCTTCAGTCATTCCCCATGCAGCCCAGTGGTCCCGAGGGCTGAAGGGAAAGAAGGCTGGGGGGAAGGACATTGACCGATTCTGGTTATCGCTGGATCGGTTAACCCCTGACCAGGTATCATTTTACTATTCTCTATATCATACTGTACATTGCATTGTTCACTGTGCTGCACTATTTGTTGATTACTGCACTGTACTATATCACTAATTGCTCTCTGTTCTGCATGCTGATCACTGTATCCTGCACACCGATTGTCGTAATGCACTGTATTCACTACTCACTATTCTTTGCTTTACACTGTACTTTGAATTGCTGCAGGTCTATTGGGATGTCTGGCAGCGAGTAGAGGATCGGGCTGGCGCAGATCTGATGCGCAGCCGGGATCTTACCTCGAGGCAGATCCTACTGGAGGGTTCATTTGGTCGGGAGTACTATCTTAGGGAGCGAGTGGTCCACCAGTCACTCGGCCTCGATCACTTCAGGATACTGGTGGTCCCTCCAGTATGCATGCATCGGACCGACCTCCTAGGTCGCATCGACGTGCACTGGGAGATGGTAAAAACTTACACCTTAGAGCTGCTGGTGCCAGAGGGAGATTATACATCCTGGGCTCAGGCACATCTATTGGGACCACTAGGACCTGGCCTAGCTGCCCTACTGGCAGGAAGAAAAGACGGGCACTGGATACTGCTGATGTCGGTGCTGCTGGAGCTGCTGCTGGTGCTGTTGGAGGGATGAGGGGCCTAGATATTCCATGGGAGATTATGACAGTAGCATATGGCTTCCCCTTTCCTCTACTGGTTCCCGTTCTGCCAGCGCCAGAGTTTAGGGCTAAGATCGACCAGGTTTATCTTTTACTTTACCACCATTCTTTTAGTTACTATTCTACTTGTCTAGCTTTTCTTGAACTGCTCTATTTTATCCCTTATAGATTAACCAAGCGTGGCTGGACCACACGATGTTGATGGTTACCAGTCTGAAAGCATTGGTTCGTTAGATAGATGCTACCATTCGAGTAGCTGGCATCACTTTTACACTAGTAGCCATAGTGAGTATCTTATAGTCCTTTTAACTTTTTTGCGCTTCCTTTCGTTAATTTGTTTTGAGCCTTACTTCTCCTTTGACAGCCTATAGTACCACCTGTCGTCATCATACAGCCATAGGCCCCCACTCCGCCTCTAGTTTCGGTCCCAGCTCGAGGTCGTGGGTCTCGTGCTGCCTCCTCTAGAGCTCATTCTAGAGGATCGATTTCTTCTGCTAGGAGTCGCTCTAGAGCCATATCTTCCTCCTCTAGCAATGATGGTGATGACAGTGATGACGTCGAGAGGCTCTTCAAGGACTTCAACTCGGACGAGGCCGGTCCTTCCTTTCGCCGGGTCTGCTCGAGGAATATTTGAGAGAGAGAGAGAGAGAGCTTTCCCCCTAGTTACATACATTTTGATACACTTATTTGGATACATTCAGCTTTTTCATGGGCCTACACACCCCAATTTGATACATTTATGGGCCTGTGTGCCCCTGTTTATTGGTCATCAGGCCTGGGTACCCCAGTTTACATTATGCTACATTCTGCTATAGTGAGTATCTTATAGTCCTTTTAACTTTTCTGCGCTTCCTTTCGTTAATTTGTTTTGAGCCTTACTTCTCCTTTGACAGCCTATAGTACCACCTGTCGTCATCATACAGCCATAGGCCCCCACTCCGCCTCTAGTTTCGGTCCCAGCTCGAGGTCGTGGGTCTCGTGCTGCCTCCTCTAGAGCTCATTCTAGAGGATCGATTTCTTCTGCTAGGAGTCGCTCTAGAGCCATATCTTCCTCCTCTAGCAATGATGGTGATGACAGTGATGACGTCGAGAGGCTCTTCAAGGACTTCAACTCGGACGAGGCCGGTCCTTCCTTTCGCCGGGTCTGCTCGAGGAATATTTGAGAGAGAGAGAGAGAGAGCTTTCCCCCTAGTTACATACATTTTGATACACTTATTTGGATACATTCAGCTTTTTCATGGGCCTACACACCCCAATTTGATACATTTATGGGCCTGTGTGCCCCTGTTTATTGGTCATCAGGCCTGGGTACCCCAGTTTACATTATGTTACATTTTGCTATTTTTTGATGCATTTTTGGGCCTTCGTGCCATTTATTGCTTCACATATTTATCTATTGTATGACTTTTCTTTATTTACTGCTCAAACTATGTTGGATGAATGATATAAGTCTTAAAATCTACATAAGCCAAAGAAAACTGCAAACATACACACCCCTTATGTTTGAACATGGCGGTCACCACAATATAACCTGGCGGTCGCCACTTCCATCACGAGTGACATGGTGGTCACCTAGTCAACAAGATGATGTCACTGTACGATCTACTTCTAAGTTGGCGGCCACCCACTCTAAGGTGGCGGTCTCCACAATGACTACATCTTTTGCTGCTTTTTCGATCTCCAGTCTTTTCATACTTTATAAATACAGCCTTAGAGGCTCCATTTTCTGTCACTTCTCATTCTAAAATGGCTAGTCCCCTTTCTGCATGGGTTGAGGCATTCTCCCATATCGAACGCTTGAACTTTACCCCTTTCAGTACCAACTCCTTGTTTTCTCTAATGGCTATAAAAATTGATGGACCATTATTGAAAGTTGCTGCTCAACTATGGATCTGCAATCCCATGTCTTTCTGTTCGGCCTCGAAGAGCTATGCCCCACTATGGAAGAATTTACTGCTCTCTTGGACCTGACTTCACGAAGCTCCGTTGTTGTTCCCACTTTCTTCCTTTTGACTCGGCAACAGGTGATGCAACTTTGTGGCCTGTCTAGGATGGAAGCTTCTCTTCTGACATCGGGTGACTACCTTGACATTCCATAGATCATTGAGAGGTTCCGTTCTACTGGCGACCTTAGTGACCTTGGCTTTTAGCTGCGGTGTCGTTATGTCCTTTATTTCTGTCTCCTTGCCTAGTATCTTCTCATCCCTTCTGATGGGCGAGTTAGTTGCGCATTGGTTGACATTGTGGGTCAGATGTGGATAGGGAAGGACTTTGTATCACTTGTCTTAGTCGAGACACTGCTGGGCCTAGATGCTATTCATCGTGGTGAGACCACTACTTTTGCTGGCAGCCCCTTGCTTCTTCAGGTAAGCTCAAACATTTCTCTTCATCAGACTTTTGTTATACTATAAGGCTTTTCTCTTACTAATCTAACTTTTGCTCCAGATCTAGCTGATGGAGAGAGTGAAACTTGTGCAGAAACCACCTACTGATAGGCATAGTGCTGCAACTTTTATTTACTGCCCCTACTATCAGATATGCAACACCAAGACAGTCTGGCAATAGTACCTCTCTTCTCTGACTGGCCCAGATATCACCTGGCAGTGCTCCTGGTGGCGGATCCTTGCTATGACTATGATTACCATGGATCACCCTAGTGTTTTGCTAATTGGTTTGCGTTAGACTACTTTCTATTATTCTCATCGGATCATGCAGCAATTCGTTTGTAGTCAGATCATTCTTCACAATATCCGAGGTCATTTATTTTCATCTGCACTGTGGGCCCCGTTTCTAGCATTATATTAGGATTCCTAGCTATCTCGTTTACGAATAAAGATGTAGGAGTTACAGTATCCCAAGCTTTCTGTCGAGTATAGGACATGGTTAATGCAGGATAGGGAGAAGAAAGACAAAGAAGAAGGGAAACAGGCAGCAAAAAGGAGGAAAATTTGAGGCCCCCTGCTTTGTTTTAAAGATTTCATAACTTTCTTTTTTATTTTGTTTGTAGAGTTTGGGACTTACACACCCTCCATTTTATTTTCAAAACTTTGTAACCCAAAGCTAACAGTAATTAAAACTCCCGTTTTATGTTTAAGAAGTTTCAAAATTATCGAAAGTTTTTCGTTTTAATTAAATGACTTTATTATCAAAATCTAGAAACAAATTTGCATTGGTCCTACTTGGATTCAAAGATGGTTGAAAACAAAGAAAGTGTCCAAATGTCTTAGAAGAAGTTTCCTACGTATCCTAAGAAAGTGGAATTAGGCCTTAACGTAGTTCAAGCTCGGTTGACTCTGGGGTATTGACGCTCTCCTTTGGTGATGCCCTAACTTTTGCCAAGGTCGCCTTTCCAGATTTTTGGCCTTGCAGGTTGCTCTAACTTTTGCCTAAATTGCCTTTTCAATTTTTAACTCAGCGAGCTTTTATTTTATCTTTATTTTTATCTTAAGGATAGTACTTTTAAGTTGGTCAAGGTTAACAGGAATGGAGAACACATCACCATCCAAATTCATAATGATAACTGCACCACCGGTCATAATGGTTTTGATGAGAAACGGTTCGGACCAGTTGGGCTTGAACTTGCCCCTGGGGTCGAAGATGGGAGCTCTGATTTTCTTAAGAACTAAATCTTCTACTCTGAGATCTCAGGTCGTGACCTTCTTATTGAATGCTCGAGCTATCCTCCTTTGGTATCCTTGTACATGCAACAGAGCCTGCAGCCTTCTTTCATTAAACAAGAGCAACTCTTTCATTTGGTTCCTCTGCCATTCTGCTTCTGAAATACTGGCCTCGGCTACTACTCTTAGCAAAGAGATTTTACCTCCATGGGAAGCACGGATTCAATCCCGTACACTAAAGAGTATGGCGTAGTTCTTGTAGAAGCCCTGATCGACGTCTTGTATCCCCATAGTGCAAATGGTAGATGTTCCTGCCAATCCTTATATGAGTTGATTGTCTTTTGCAGGATCTTCTTGATGTTTTTATTTGCTGCCACAACTGCCCCGTTGGTCTATGGCCGATATGGCGACGACTTGTGAGCCATTATCCAGTATTCTTCGAAGAGATCCAAGACCTCACCTTGGAAGTGTGAGCCATTATCCGAGATAACCTCATGGGGGATCCCGTACCGGCAAATGATATTTTACTTGATGAACTTAGTAACATGAGAGGCTTTCAATATTGAGTAGGAGGCTGCTTCCACCCACTTGGTAAAGTAGTCAATGGCCACTAAAATGAACTCGTGCCCATTTGACGCCTTCGGTGTTATCCTACCGATTACATCAATGCCCATATTGAGAATGGCCACAGCGATGTCAGCTTATACAGTTGAGATGGGAGAATGTGCATAAGGTTTGCATGATTCTGACACTTATGACATCTCTGCACGAACTATATACAGTCTGTCTCCATTGTCATCCAAAAGTATCCTTGTCGTAGGATCTTCTTGGCTAACATGTTTTCACTCATGTGTGGTCCACAGACTCCTGCGTATATCTCTTTCATCAGCTATTGGCCTTCTTTGGTATTGACACACAGCTTATTAACCCTATAATGCCCTCGCTTATATAGTCTCCCCCCACAAATGACAAATTGTGCTGATAGTCTTCATATTGCCCTTTTATCCTTCTTACTGGCAAACTTGGGATATTATCCTTTCTCCACAAAGTTCTGAATGTCAAAATACCACAAAAGTTTGTCGATGCTCTCCTCGATCGCGGCTGTCACCTTGTACGCTGGCTTTCTCTTCTGTTTGATTATCAATGGCCTCATTCTGACCCCAAGTGGTGTGTCAATGATGGATGCTAGCCAATGCATCGGCGAACTTGTTTTGCACATGGGTGAAGATCACTAATTCAAAACATGGTATCCACATCTCTAGCTCTTGATGATAGAGAATTAATGTCACGTCCCTGACCTTCCATTCTCCTATTACTTATGAAACTACCAATGTCGAGTCTCCGATGACTTCCAACTTCCTTGCCTCTAATTCTAAGGCTACCTCTAATCCAGCTAAACACGCTTCTTACTCAGCTTGATTGCTGGTAATTTCAAAATTGAGCTTCAAAGATAAGAGAACGTGTGATTCGTTAAGAGTGACAAGAGGGACTCCTATTCCATAGCCATACTGATTGGATGCACCATCAAAGTATAGAGTCCACTTGTCATTCTCGACTTTCATCAGCTGTTCGTCAGGAAACTGGAACTCTGTGTCTTCACCTCCCTCAACTGGTTGGTCGGCCAGGAATTCTGCCACTGCTCTATCCTTAACTGACTTCTGGGTGACATACTTAAGATCAAATTCGGATACCTTCCTGTTAACGCCAGCTTCTTAAATAGATACTGCAATGGGTCCATCTGGGAGATGATATTCACCGTGAAAGATAGCATGTAATGCCTCAATTTTTGGGAAGCCCAAACCAAAGCCCAGCATGTCTTTTCCAGTGGTGTGTATCATATTTCTGACCCTGTCATCTTCTTGTTCAAGTAGTAGACCGCCTTTTTAGTTTTGGTTTCACCCTCTTGTGCCAGCATACATCCCATGGCTGAATTAGTCACTGACAAGTAGAGAATCAATGGCTTATCAGGTTCGGGAAGAGCCAGAACAGGTGGATTTTGCAAGTATCGACACACATCTTCAAAGGCATCTTGTCATTTCTGATCCCATTCAAATTTGACTCCCTTCTTCAGTAGATGAAAGAGCGATTCACAGGTTGTTGTCAGTTTTGCGATGAATCAACTGATGAACTGTATCTTACCCAGGAAGCCCCTGCCTTCTCGCTTAGTCCTTAGAGGAGGCATTTCTAAGATTTCTTTAATCTTTGAAGGTTCCACTTCGATACCCCGTTGAGTGATCATAAACTCGAGCATTTTTTCGGTGGTAACTCCGAAGGCATACTTTTGTGGATTTAGCCTCATTTTTTACTTTTAAATATTTTCAAAGAACTTTCGCAGCGCTACGATGTGGCCATCCTGATCCTTGAACTTGACTATCATGCCATCCACATACACTTCGACCTCCTTATATATCATGTCATAAAGTAAAGTAGTAGTAACCCTTTGATAGGTTGCCCCTACATTTTTCAACCTAAATGGCATCACACGATAACAATAGGTGCCCCAGGGTGTAGTGAACGTCGTCTTTTCTATGTTCTCGGGGTCCATCAGAATCTGATTATACCTAGAGAAGCCATCCATGAATAACAACAAGGCATGCCCCGTTGTACTATCTACCAAGACGTCGATGTGTGGTAGTGGAAAGTCGTCCTTTGGGCTAACTTTGTTGAGATCTCAAAAATTTACGCAAACTCGGATACGACCGTCCTTCTTTAAAATCGGCACGATATTAGCTACCCACTTTGGATACTTGGTTACCATCAGGAATCCAGCGTTGATTTGTTTAGCAACTTCTTCTTTGATCTTCAAAGTCCATTCTGGCCGAATTCATCTCAACTTTTGTTTAACTAGTTTAGCATCAGGGTACAAGGGGATATGGTGTTGGACAATATCAGGATCAATTTCGGGTATATCCTCGTAAGACCATGCAAATACATCTTTGAATTCTTTTAATAAAGTTATTAATTGTTCATGTTCAACTAAGGATAAAGAAGAACCAATTTGTACATTTTGTGAGTTAGTTTCATTACCCAGATTTATTGACTAAGTTTCTTCAATTATAGGTTGGGCGCACATTTCTTCTTCTTTTTTTATTAAAAGTTTGATTTCTTCGGGGCTATTCCCTTCGAATTCAAAATTATCAGAAATGATATGAAATAAATCAAACAAAGCTGATTAACTAGAAATCTCGTTTATTTCATTGAAATAAGAGGGGATTACAAGTTTAATGGAAAAAGAAGAGAGAGGTGCACAAATAGACGTTCCCTCAATCACAAACTCTGACTCAGACTCAAACTCAGGACAGACAACCTGCACATAACAGGACTCTAAGGTCTAGTTCTTTACTTCCTTTACAGCTGCATTCATAATAAGTTTGGTGTAGTCGGTTGGTGCACTAAAGCTCATCATGAAGCAGTCTTGGTCAGTTACATGTAGCTGAGCCATCCTTTCATTGAACAACACTTCCATGTCGATACCATCAAGCTTGTCCGCCTAATCTTCCTCTTGGATCTTCTTTTCTTCCTCTTCCCCTTCCACTATTTCATCTTCCTCCATATCAGATAATTGATGGCCAAAGAAGATTTTCAACCCCGTCAGCTTTTGGTTGGTTTCTTCATTGATCTATGGCTCCGAGAAGCTGCAGTACGGGAAATCTTCTCATTCTTTGATAAAGTACCCGTTGAGCGTTTCTGAGTGTTCAGCCTTCCGTCCCCTTTTAGGCCCTTTCAAATCTTCTTCTGTCGGTTTGTATTGAAGACCAAAACGGCGCAAAGCTAGCAATACATGGATAGGTTCAGGAATACCCTGCTGTTTGCGACCCAACCCCATTCATGGGAAGTAAGACATTTGCCTCATCATTATAACTGCTCGCGTGTTGATGTAGTTCTCCTCTTCCTTTAATAGCATCTGCACAACTTGAGCTTCATCAAATTGGAATCCACTTAACGATACGTCTCCTTTGCCATGCTGAACCTCCAAGAGAGTCGAGCCCTCTCCTCTTGGAGGTTGAATATTCTCCTCTCCATGGATGGTCAGCACTGCCCATTCTTTATCAATTTTAGCTTTTGGTGGAGAGTAGATTGCACGTCTAGCACATGAAATTCAATTAACGTCTCCAAAGGACCCACTGATACTACAAATAATACCAGTCCAACACATCCCTTCTCGTGTTATCGTAGTCTCAGACTCCTTGACTACAAGGCGTGAACTAGTCCGTCTTCATTCCCAGGCAAACTGTAGTCCTGAGTGGGCAAACGTTTAAGGCTGAACCATTGTCGATGAGTGTTATCGGGACCCACTTTTCTAAACACTTAACCGTAATGTGCAGAGGCTTATTGTGATTCTTCCCTTCTAATGGTAAATCTTTTTCCGAAAAAGAAATCACTTTTAGCTCTACAGCTGGCAGTATTAATCCAATCAACTGTTCAAGGGTCGCATCTATCGATACATTGGCTTTATTCATAACTTTTAACACGGCTTATCTATGTCGATGTGAAGCCATCAGCAAGCCCCATATGCTAATGTTAGCCTGTGTCTTCTTCAGCTGTTTCAGTATAACATCGTCCTCTTTTTCCTTCCTGCTTGGTTATCCTTTTTCTAACTGAGTCGTAGGTGAGAAAATGTGATATTAGCCAAAACCTAGATGGGGATTTGTGCGATATTGTGTGCTAAGTTGAGAGTATATATGTTCTTCTACTTACCTTTGGACTTCTTGAACCACAGCTTCAGGGTTGGGGTGTTGATGGGGGAGGTTGAGGTTGAGAGTGGTGGCTCTAATAAGAGGAGACAGAGAGGTTAAGAGGCAGAACAAGAGAATAATGCAGGTGGTAGAAAGCATCCTTGGAGGAGAAATAATGGTGAGGAGTGGTATATGTTTGCCTTATGTAAAAAAGAGACAATTGATATGTCTTCCCTCGAATGCACACTTAAGGAAGCTGCAATTTTTGGTATATTATTATTGACTTTGATTCTCAGTTTGTGTGATTTCAATTTTTAATCTATTTGATTATATGTGATTTTAATATATGAATGTGTGATTTTAACTTCTGATATGATATTGCTTTTGTGTTTTGAATTTTTCATTAGCCTTTTTACTTATGGAGACACCAAGTCAACAGGTACTGAAAGGCCTAGTGGATCAGCACAAGTAATAACTTGTCTTACAATTTATTGGGGACATACATGTTATACATTATTAAATGAATGTACTGACTGACTTTTCTATACAGTTGAGTAAAGGTATCCAGCTAAGGAGAATGAGAGGCATAGGCAAAGGTATACAATTGGTTAAAGGTACACATTTAGTTAAAGGTATACACTTAGTTAAAAGTTGTCTGGCATTTTCACTCATTTCGCAGCTGTAGGAAGCCAGTCATCTGATCTCCATTGATTGGGATTTGTGGACTGTTGTTTTTGTGGACTGTGTTTTTTGGGTACTGTGTTTTGATGTAGTAGTATGTTGTTTTTGGGGCATAAGTTTTGTATAGGTGTTTTGGGGAAATGGTGCTGCATTATTTTTGTATAGTTAAAGATATACACTGGTGCTACACTATTTTTTATGAAAGCATCAGTGGTTTATTGTTGCAATGGTTTATGTCGATGCTGGTTTTTGTATAGGGTATTTGGTTGCAGTGTTTTTTGTATAGGCATTTTTGCTGAAGTTGGTTTTTGATGAAAGCAACACTGTTTTTGATGAAAGCAGCACTTGTACAAAGGGTTCTTCAAGAAGCTGTCATATGTTTTGAAGGCCATAGACCATCTTCAATTTTTCGAGAAGTATAAGCACAGAAGGCCACACAGACCATCTTTACTTTTTTGTAAATGTATTTTGTACTTAATAAAAAACATATGTTTTGTATATGGCCATATAAACTAATTTCAATGATTATCAATCAATATATGTGAACTGTTTTCGATGGTTATCAATCAATATATGTGAATTGATTTCGATGATTACTACATAGGCATGATTCCGATGCACAGGTTACATTTGTAAAATTTGCTATTGTACAACAAACATGGGAATCTTGTGAAATTATCTTGGGGGTTCTTAGAGACTTTGGTGATGAAATATTAACAAGAATCCTGACTACAGGAATTGTCACTCAAATGAATCAAAACAGTATTGCATTCGTTATCATCCCAAGGCCTATCTACTCTCTCTCTCTCTCTCTCTCTCTCTCTCTCTCTCTCTCTCTCTCTCTCTATATATATATATATATATATATATATATTCTTAATGAAACATTTATTTTATGTGGCATTTCTCTCCTTATTTGTTCTCTTACTAATTAACTCTTCTTTTTCACTTTATTTAAAGATTTAGTTTGTTATCACTTCATTCAAAATTTAAACACCTCTCTCTCTCTCTCTCTCTCTCTCTCTCTCTCTCTCTCTCTCTCTCTCTCTCTATATATATATATATATATATATATAGGACTGGAATGGAGTGTAATTATTGTAGTTGTAATAAATTATAGACAAATTGGGTTTCTATCTTTGGGGAAACTCGGTCTTGGATTCCGACATTACCTTTTATTTTACAAGAAGTAGGTGATTTAACGGGAATTTAGTTGGATTCCCCATCCATTATTGGCTGGTTATTGATATATAAAGGGAAATGTGGAGGAGACTTTGCACTTTTGTCCTCCAACATAGTTAATAAATTAGGGGTAATGTTGACTTTTTACATCAAATTAGAAGGTTATAAATGTCCATATATATTATAAAGGCTAGAAATGGAATATCACAATTTTTTTGTTGCTTATTTTAGTAATTTTTGTTCGTTCTCTTAACGGAAATCAAACGGAGGGAAATTTTGAAGTAGACAACCATAGCAGAAGGAAGTACAGTGTAATTCAGTAACGACAGAGGAGGTTCCTGATGTTTTCTTAAATTTTAGATGAGGTGAGTGTAATTTATCCAAAAAAAAATAATTATAATTTATAACAGAAATTATGAGTACTGAAAAAAAGTTATGACTTATAGTTAAAATTATTACAAGAAGCTAAAAACTAACACTAGTTTTGCCAAACAGCTCAATTAGCTTTTAGTCATTTTGTCTTTTAACTTGTTAACTAAAAATATTTTTATATATTTGTAAAAATGTTATAACCTTTATTATGCAAATTAAGTTAATCTAGTATACTTTTCAATTTATTTTATTAAGATGAGTCGAAAAGATAAATTTTTATAAAAATATAAAAATTAAATTAGAAAAAAATAATCTAAAATAAACTAATAAGCTAAATTTTATATTACTTATTTACGTTATTTAATTTTTTTTATTTTTTAATCAATCTTTTTTATTTTTTCTGTTAATTTAATGGAAACAATTTGAAAAAATTAACAATTTTAGTGGAAAAAATTCAAAAAAGACAAAAAAAAAATTCAAAATGCGTAGTCATTTGTGTAGGGCAGCCGAACACGTCACACCCAAATGCATAGGCATTTGTTCGAAACTTTCAAAATGTGAACGACGAAAAAGAGCCAGGCCACCATCTGACTTCGGTGACTTCGACGATTCCAAGACGATTCCGTCTTTTAGGGTTTTTTTCTGATTCTGTATGTTATTTCTATGAAAAATGACAGAAATATTTCTTCTACCATAATAATGTATTATTTAATTTTTTTAATTAAAAATTCGTATAAAGTGATTTTTTAATTATTTATTTATATTATTTTGTTTTTTTAATTATTAATTAAAATTATAAAAACACTTTCTAATAAAAAGAGAAAAATAATACAAATAAATAATATAAAAAATACTTTATATGAATTTTAATTTAAAAATTAAGTGATAGACAAATATAACGTATGGGTTGTTACCGTAATTTTCCCTTATTTCTTCTGTAGGCTTGAAACCTTGATTGTTTCAATTTTTTTCATCCCCAATGGCGTCCAGTTCGCATAGAGGCGGTGACTTCTACGGCGCCGCTCCTTACAGATCTAGGTATTCATCTAACAACGAGAGACTTCGGTTGCTCTATTTCGATTTGTTTTTTTTATTTGTTATTATCTGAGTGATTCTCGAGGATTTAGAAGGGGAGAAGGAAAAAAAGTCTGCAAATTCGGCCCTATTCGAATTGTGATTAATTTTTCCCTCTTCCTTTTCGTTCGGCTTCTCGCTAAACAAACGGAGGTTTGGGATTTTCCTTTTTCTTTCCCTTTTGTTCGTCAATATTGTTAAATTTATATGTTGTCTTCGTGAATGCAGAGAAGGGCTTAGCACGAGGCAAGTCGCTAGTTCCGATGAAATCCAATTACGAATCGATCCTATGCATGGGGACGTCGATGATGAGATTACGGGTCTCCGCAAACAAGTGAGACAACTGAGAAATGTAAGTTTTTTCTTTTGCCATTAAACTTTTCTCGTTGAGTTGTTGGTAGAATGGCAGTATTCGTTGCTAACCTTTACTTGTTGAGGCCAACGATGAGATCAGACAGCATAACTTTGTTTAATATTTGGGGTTAGCTCTGGTTACACCATAGACAGGTTGTACATATCTATTAAGCTACTCGAGGATATGCAATTTACACCACTTCCTTTCTTGTAAGATACCATACCCGAAACTATTTTTTAGGGCAAATTACCCCAATTATCCGTAATGTTTCATGCTCGTGTCATTTTGGTTCTTATACTTCCAAGTGTAACTCATTTTCCCTTTACCACAAGCCTCAGTCCAAGTTTGGATTGGCCCTTTACCAGGAGCCCAATACTGAAATTACAAAGAACTCATCCTGTTGTTGAATCAAATTGCCCTTAGTTTATCAAACCATTATGTCCAAGAAATTAAAATAAGTTCAGATGTATGGGTAGTCCTTGCTTTTGTGGAGGATTTCGAAGGCAAACGAAGATTCAATTTGTTGGAATTGATGGTACTGATAGAAGATGAGAGTTGATTCTAGACATTGGCAAACAATCCTGTAGTAAAATTTAGGTTTGCAACAATTGAAACCACAAAGATTTCCAAATCTTTCAGATTGAATGAGAATATTAGGGAAAGAGGACCAGCAGGGGCCAAAATTTTGTAAATTGAAATTCTTCATATTTTTACGAAAAAGAAAATCTAGACAGCATGCATTTATAATTCTAGTATCTAGTGGTAATTTTTGAAGTCAGAGGCCTATTGGTGAGAATTATCTTTCTCTTCCTCTATTTTCCTTGACTTCTCTTTGGTTCTATGTCATTTGGTATCAAAGCAAATATTGATCTATTACCTTGTTACCACAATTTTTTACTACAACCATCAGCATCACTCCACCCGTAATTGAAATGAAGAAACCCGACAGCCATAATTTACACCAATAATTTACATACCTTTTTTAGGTGCACCAACGAAATCCGCAAACTGGCATTGATAGAGGATGCTAGTTTCCCACATACGCTTGGTTCTTATTCAAATAAGTGATTATTCTGATGAGACTTGGTGTGATGTTCTTCTCACAAGTCTTACGCACGTGTTACTTGATTATCCAAATAATAGATGAGTTTAGTGGCGTTTATAATAGAAAAGATAATGCCATAAAGTTCAAATATAATGGAAAGATTATTTTCTTAAAACTTGTCAATTCAAAAAAAAAAAGATAGGATGCCAAGTAATAGGTATTCCATCTCTATGTCTCCTGAGCTTCGTTGTCATATTGCAGACCAAGATAAGTTGCATTCTAGTCCATCTCCCGAGTTAAATGATCATGTTCCTTCTTTAACAATTGTAGAGCAAGAAATTCCTTTGTAGAAAGTGATTTTATCAAACACATAATTTCTTGAATATGATGTATTTCTTTTCAGTTTATTGGAACTCGAGTTCTCAACAAAATATTAAAGCACTTTTTTAATTTTTTGTAAAATAGACTATTTCTTCCGTATTCTACGACAAAGCTACCGGAGCTTGTATTTTTTGATTTTTGGGGAGCATTTCAATGAGAGTTGTAATGTTATAGCTTGTGGAGTTTAAGCATCTTTTGATTGAGAAATATACAACCTCATCGCTCCAATCCCATAAGGTATACGACCTTTGTGCTTTGCATTTTCATGTCACACAACATTTTTTTTATAGGTGCAAACATCTAGATTTTCATTGAATAAATTTTGTTTTATGAAATTAAGATTTGCTAGTCGATGTTTGACTTCAGTTAGATAGCGCTAAATCGTCTTAATACCACTGGAGGTGTAAGATGCTGGGGGTATAGACCCTAATATTTTTATACATCACCTACGGTTGTGGGTGATAGAGTATGAAGCACAATTCTTCATAGAATCACTTGATCCTTTGAATCCCTATACTACTAGTATTCATGATTTGATCTTCTCATCATCACATATATTATCTAGATTAGTTTTTCATTCAAAAACTTTTAAACACATTGTTGACCATTATCATCATTGGTTGTAAGAACGGAGTTGTTGGATACAGAGATGAAAGTAGGAGCTTTGTTGTTGCTGTTGGATCAAGAAGGCTAAGTGTTGGATAGCAAGTTCGTGGAATATTGTGAAAAATGTTCGGAGTTAGGTACGCCGAGTAAGAGTTAGTAATTTCTAAGCGTCTGGAGTCTTGTAACTTCTTAATTTGATAGGAAAAATTGTTGGTATCTTGATTCGTGGTTTTCATCTCGTGAGATAATTTTCTCATAGGGTTTTCACGTATATCTCGAGTGTTCTTGGTTTGACTATTTATTGTGGTTTGTTTGGTTGGTGGTTGCTTACTCTATTTTTTCAATTTTCTTTTGTTTTAGGATTTTAAATATTCTACTTATCTTGCAATTAGGATGTTATTTTATTTCTATTTAATTAATGATTCTAGTTTTCTTTTTAATTAGGGTTTTAAGTCTATGATTAAGAGGTTATTTTGATGTATAATTCAAAGTTTGAATGAGAATTTGAATTAGAATTGTGTGATTTTTTTCTCCTTCCCTCTCTTCTCTCATTTGTCTCTTCATCTTTTTCTCTCCCTCAGTTTTCCTTCACTTCTATCTGATTCTACATCACCTGGATTGTTGAGGGAAGGTATATTACGATAATTATATATATATATATATACATATATATACACACACGCACGCACACACACATAATAATAAGGCGCCCTTTGCAAGAGAGAAGGAAAGGGAAGAAGGGGGGGGGGGGGGGTGTGCCGGTTTGTGAAGAATTATATGGAGTCAAGAATGCTCAAATCAAAATTATGCTCTTTATGTTAAATGGATTCAAGTAAGGGTGTTTAGTGCTTATGTAGGAGTCAAAAGTATCAAACCTCTTACTAAATTGTATGTTTATAAGATTTTTAATCTATTTTGTGGGATAAAATGTTGTTTTATGTTACGTAGTGTCAAAAATAATATTTACTTATTTCATGGTAATTATGCAATAAAATTTATAAACAATGGTAATATCAAGTACAATTATGTAATAAATGTCACAGGAAGCAACGTGCACACATCACACTATTATTCAGGTGTGAACACTTTGCACACTATTATTCAGGTGTGATGCGTTCAACATGGGTTGTTCATTTATTTGAAGAGTCCATTTAACATAGTGCTCCTGTAAATCTACAAAAGTGGAAGGGGTTTATAAAAGCTTATGATACATGATATACATTTTATTTTTGGATAAGCGTTCTTACGACATCTAAGTATGCCTTGGTTTATGCATGTCTATGAATTTAATGCTCATTTTGTTGATATACACTTCTCTGCGTCTTTGTTTCTAATCGTTCTGTTACCTGAGCTCTTATTCAAGTAT
Organism: Heliamphora pulchella; assembly: GCA_032270985.1. Lineage (NCBI taxonomy): Eukaryota > Viridiplantae > Streptophyta > Magnoliopsida > Ericales > Sarraceniaceae > Heliamphora > Heliamphora pulchella. The sequence goes on along the minus strand of JAULJZ010158396.1, from coordinate 4,875 downwards.
GATATTGCAGGTTGCTCAAGAGATAGAATCAGAGGCAAAGTTTCAGAATGACTTTCTCAATCAGCTGGTATACTATCAACTTTATTGTCCTTCCCTTGGGAGAATTTTATCAGATTTTGTTACTAGCTTTCAGTGAACATTTACTGGTAGAGTATCTGCATTCATGAGTTATGACTTTGACACGAGTGTCCAAAATACAATTCATCACTTCATTTTTAGCGTCAATTACTTGTTTACTTCAAATAGATTGAGTTCACTATGGACTTGTGGGTGGGAAGAGAAAGAGGAAAAAATAAAGGAAAAGAAGAGAGTAGTAATAGTTGTGGTAACTTGGTAATCTGCATTTAAACTTCTTCTCAATGTTATAATACATGGTTATTTTGTTCATATTCTGGACCTCTTTCAATTACATTTTATAAAAGAGTGGAAGATAAAATCTCCAGGTACAAAAATGAGATGCCAGTTAACACCAATTGCTCTTTCTTTGAGTTTGAAGCTATTAAGTACCAAAAGTGTCCTTTATGTTTGAATTAAATGCCCTTTCCAGATGCGAGCCTTTGCTCAAGCTAGGTTAAATTTGGACCAACTTTCTGAGATTTGAGGATGCTTGAATTAAATGATATTTTTGACCAGGAAATAATAAACAACCAAGTGATTTAGATTCTTTGGAACTGTTATGGATCACAATGATCTAGATCAGATTCTTTTGGATACTTGTGGCGAGTCTGCTCCAAATGTCAATGTTGTCTTCTTTGTGGTTCATATTAGGAAAGAATGAAAACTAGAGGTCTTTTGGTATTTTCCAATGCTAACAGAGGAAGCAATTAAAGTTCAGATCAGTGAATAATCTGTTCCAGAAGTTGTTACAAAATAACAATTAACTATTCGTCGGCCCATGAATTTATTTGTGATATTGAAGGTGGATTGAAAATGGTTGTTTTACTTTTCTTCTATGACATGTTCTTAATTCCCGTATATGAACTTTGGCCCCCACCCAAAAAACCATCCCCATTGGTGGTTTTACGTTTCTGAAGATATTATATGTTCTTGTTCCTAACAGCAAATGACACTGATAAAAGCTCAAGCAGGGGTGAAGAACAACATGAGGAGATTGAACAAGAGTATCATCCAGCAGGGATCAAACCACGTTATTCATGTGGTTCTTTTTGCACTTATTTGTTTTAGTGTGGTATACTTCTGGTCCAAATTTTCACGAAGATGAGGACAGTAATCTTTCTGCAGCCCTGCCATACCAAGAATCACCTTGAATGAGGCCAACAGTCTCTACTCTCTACTGCACATTTTGGAAGATCTTGTTTCATTTTTTTTCCCTCTCTAGAGCTTTCCCATGGACATTTCCCCATTGTAATGGCATCTACCATGGTTCTTGTTTCCCCAGATTTTACCTTTTGAAATGTGCAAAATTACTTGGCGCTGTGAATCTTATAAATGAATTGTTCTATCCATACCAATGTTCTTTATATGTTGCTATTTTAGATGAGCAAATAAACACTGGCAACACAAATCTGTGTTCTGAATATGTATTATGGGTTAGTTTGGGTCTTCAGTTTTTTTCCCGTTTTTGGCCTGTTGGAACTGAGTATGTGTTCTTAATATTAGTAGTGAGTAAAAATGACCATCCCTCCTCCAACGATTTTAGTGTCATTTCTCACTCCATTTCACCTCTTTAATTTCTGGTACCAATTGCCATACCTAAATGGTCATCAACTATTTCAACTTCTAGGTTTGGATTCATTCCTCGACTCTTTTGCCTCCATTTCTGATAAAAATTTCTTGCCTCTGAATTACTAGCCCATTTTGCCCATTTTGCTCCATACTGAAATGGATCTTGTTTCAAGTCATCCTTGTGTTTTCTTGGCGTTTCTTACCAGAAGAGTAGTATTGTATCTATCAAGTTGAAAATGAAGAATTAATGACTAAAAGGGTCATAGTACTTTTGGTAACATCTTCATTTTCTTTATCTTGTGAAGTCTTGTCAATTGTATTGCAATGACATCTCTGAAAACCATTGTTCTGGTGCGTTACTTTTGTGCAGGTAAAAGTGTTAGCACATGTTAAAAAGTAAGACAGTTTTATCGCGTGTAATGAGCTCTCTGTGTATAATTGAATCTATTGTTTCATTCAATTTTCAATCTTGCTTGTTAAGTAGCAAAATGAAGAGCCAACTAGCAATCACAGGCACTTGAGATTAGGCTCCGGGAAGCTTGATCCCAGCATGTCGCGTTGGGGAGTGCTAGCACTTTTTGCAAAGAAGGATAGAACCCTACGGTTGTGTATCAATTACGACAGTTGAACCAGGTAACTATCAAGAACCGATACCCCTTGCCAAGAATCAACGATTTATTCGACTAGCTCAGAGGATCAACGCACTTTTTGAAGATCGACCTTAGATCCGAATATCACTAGCTGCGAGTAAAGGAGGAGGATATACCTAGGGGTGTAAAAGCAGTCTGCGGCCCGTTACTGTGCGGGTCGAGCCCGACCAAGGCCTGAGCCCGGCCCGGCCCAAGCTCGTAGGCCTCATGTCACCCCCAAACTCCGGGTCACTTGAAACACTATAAATAACACCCAACCCGAGTTACACTCTCAAGATAAAAAACATACATGCATTAAATATATCACCATCAGGCTTACAATACATGGTTCAGAACCCAAACATGTAAAACATATATAATCCATACAAAACAAAAAGAGAAGACTGCAAGTCTTCCGCCCCAACCGGCTCCCCCCGATCAACCTCTGTGATTGTATGTACCTGAAAATTATTTCAAATTTCACACCGTGAGCTAAAACTTAGCAGAAACTAAACAAATATGAAATAAGAATTAAATATGCTAGCAGAGTAATGTGTATGCTACGACTCGCCCGAGTCTCAAAACAAGTTTTACTGGATCAAAAGTAATGCGAAAAGATATAAGATTTTTCGACTCACACGAGCCTCGAAGAAAAATAATTTGATATATGTATATATATACTACAATGCTTCACTTGTAAACATTGACTCTCATGAGCCCCACTCTCACGCCAGATATATATATATATATATATATCAACTCTCACGAGCCCCACATGCAGTTCTATAATATCACAATGATTCACACCCAACACAGGGATCTTCTTGGAATTTTACCGAAGGACCACAGCCCCATCTAATACACCTTCTCGGGTTTTCACTGAAGGATCACAGTCCCATCTAATGCATCGTCGACCAGAGCCAATGTTCGTCCCACCATGAACACACAACGCACCACACGCAACACTCACCACGCAACACATGCCACCCACACGACGCAATACATGCATCCCACACAACGCATCACGTGCAACACTTACCACGCAACACATGGATAAATAAAACTAGAGTTTTAATGCATAAAATCATGTACCAACACTATGTTTCACATAACGGCACTACTCGCCACATAACCAATCACGACATCACATGCCACATAGATGCTCCATCCACACACTTGGACGACTAACACTCTGCAAAACAAAACCTAACCCGAAGCCCAACTCCAAATCTCCCACAATACGGTTTTCATAAACGTTTTCACAAAACACCATCTTTGCCCAAAACTCGCTTTTTAGAAAAAGAACCACAAACCCAAACACGTCTCGCATCCAACGATGTACAAACACCATGCACACAACTATGCACCGACACCTCGCATCTAACCATGCACCGACACCATGATTAACAAAGCCACGTCATCCCCGAGGACGACAACAAAACATAAACAAACCCCCAAGGCCACAACATGACCCACCAAAACAACAAAACAACCCCAACAGCACTTCAGTCGACTGAACCCCATAATTCAATCGATTGAAAAGCTACTGGAAACCAAAAACTCAACCTAAACCCAACCTAGTCGACTGAACCCCTAAACCTAGTTGACTGGATCATCACACTGTCGACCCAGTCGACTGAACCATCTAGTCCAGTTGATTGGACCACGGCGGAAACAAACCCTAGCTATGGGAACCACCATTTCAACCCCAAAATCGAAGCATCCAAACTCTCTTTTGATACTCTCAGATATACCCAAGCCCAAAACCATAAAGAAACACCGAAAGAAACGCCTCAACACCCGTTTCATCCAACCGAAATCAACCAAAAACGATTTTGAACCAAAATTCAACTTTTCAAAACATAAACCGATTTTTCATACATTTTAAAACAGAAAAAACACATACGATTACACGTAACACCCTTTTAAGACATGAACGCGTCACCCTCGGTGCCGATAGCAAGGATCAGCTATCAAATTGTCAAAAACTAAGCCTCGAACCCCCCAAAAACTAGAAAGAAGGTAGAGGTTTTGAAGGTTTCAAAGAGTTAGGGAGAGAGAATGTGTAATAAAATATCTAAGGCTAGATATTTATATGCCTGCCCGAATTTTTTTTTTTTTAAATTCGCACCACAATGCTCAACGGCCCCGAAAATCAACCCCACATGCATATCTAAACCCAATCATAAATAAAATGTATATAAATATGCAATTATAAAAACGGTAAACTACGCGTCGAAAAACACCAAAAAAGAAAATAGGTCAGAGTCTCATACCTCATCCTTGGGCCGGGGCATCTCCCCAAAGCCTGCGGGCCTACCCGGCTCGGCTCGAGGCCCAAAAGCCCGAACCCGAGCCCGCCTAGAAGCCTGCCTAGTTGGAATGTACTTGACTTATAGTGATGCAATTTATCTAATTTTTGCAAATGTACAATACACTTATAATGTGTGAAATATAATACAATTGTAAACATTTGATTTTTAATTAATAAAATTTATATTGCATTTTATTATTTCAATTGTTCAAACTTATTGTATTTAATTGTTAAACTTATAAGTTA
>JAULJZ010158385.1:0-27595 GCA_032270985.1 Heliamphora pulchella | reverse complement strand
ATATAATCTATCATCCCATTCAGTTTTCTGAGAAAGAGAAAGAGAGAAACACAACAGTAAGGTAAGAACCAAATGAGAGATACAGACAGATTCCAAAACTGTGGGAGTAAGAGAAATAAAGGCAGACGGGGTACGTTCGTAGTTGATCCTTAGTGGTGTTCCAACGATCATGTCAGCCGTTTTATCCTGGGAGAGTGACGCCGGTGAAAAACCTACAACACCATCGGTTGGCAGTGAATCATTCTTAAGGAAACTGCGTTTGCAGGACTCGGTTTGTATATTCTGTTCATGTTAATTTATATATTTCGTTTCCTGTAAATTCTGCTTATTGTAATTGTTCAAAATTAATAAAAATATATTTTTTAGATCACCAAGCATGTATATTTTATTGTGGCGTTGAATTTCTCCCAACAATCTTAAGAATGAGATTATTCAATAACAAAACTCACATGTCGTTTTCTTTTTCCCTTTTTCTTGCCCTTTTTCTCCTTTTCTTTTCCAACTCAGAAAAGCATAGGGAGAGAAAACATGTTCCTAAATGTAAAGCAAAATGTAAAGCATAGGGACAAAAAAAAAAAAGTTTCTTTTAGCTTTATCTTCTAAATGTAAGCTCAGGGAAAAAAAAGTTTCTTGAACCAAATGTAAGTTCAGGAAAAAAAAAAAAAGCTTTATGTCCCTATAGAAATCCACTATAAAATGGAGCACTTAGATAAACAGGAATATTTGAAACCAAAAAAAAAAAGTTTGATAGATCAATAAAAATTAATTTATTATTACAAAAGTGAGTAACATTTCTTGCAGTGTCTTATTATAAAAAAATTATTTTAATAGATCATGGTGACTTCTTACACGATCAACGGCAAGAGCGACGACGGCGGAGTGGCAGAGGCGAAGCAACAGTAGCGAAGAACGGCAGTGGAGGAAGTGGAGCAGTGACAGAGCAGCACGGAGGGCGAGATTGATGGAGCAACTCCCACAACGGCGATCAACGGTACGACGACGACAATAGAGGTGGCATAACGGCGGCGAAGCAACAGCAAAATGGTGGTTGAGCAACGACGAAATGAAGGTGAATCCACGACGGAGTTCTTCTCAGATGAATGAACGAACCTGTGAGGATTATGCATGTATTTGGACTAGTTTTTTTTAGTGATATTTATATTTTTTAATTTTTTTTATAAAAAAAAGTAAATGTCAAATTATATTAAAAAAAATAAAAAAAAAGTGAAAAAAAAAACTTAATATGCCAAATCAGTTAATTTTTTTTTGACTTTTAAGTTAAAAAATTAGCAAAAGAGCTAGCCCAAACGGAGGCTAAGAGTGACAGCTAATCATTGAACCCTAAGTGAGGATTAAGCCTGTGTTTGGCTTGGTTTTTAAGCCTGATTTTTTGACTTAAAAGCCACAAAAAAGCTAACTAATTTGTGGCTTAAGTGACTTTTTCTTATTTTTTTCTACATGATTTAACACCTACCTATTTTCACTTTTTTTTAAAAAAATTAAAAAACCTAAAAATTACTAAAAAAAACTAATCTAAACACAAGTTAAGTGTGGTAATTACAAAACTCAAAACGATGTAATTTTGAGTAAGATTATTTTTGTCCCAAACTGATCCAATTGGGTCGCAGTAGATACTACTGTGGGTGAGCCACAGCAGGCCCCCCCCGTTCCCGTGGCGCTCGCCTGTCTAATTAGGTTCACCTCTGTCTATTTTTGTTTTCATGTATGGAACATTTTACCGCTGTTTGATATTGTTAAAATTAGTAATTTATAAATTATAATTTATAGTAAAAATTGAGAGTATTTTATAAAATTTGTAATTATAATTTGTAATTGAAATAGAAAAAAAATAAATTATAACAAAAATAGTGAGTATTTTAAAAATTTTATAATTTATAACTAAAATTAATATAAAAAAAAACTAAAAATAACTAACAATAGTTTAGCAAACACTCCATTACCATAAAAATAACCATTTTCAAACATAAGCTCGTTCATCAATATTAAATTTGTCTCCAGACAAGCAAACTAATGAATTTTAAGATCCTATCTTGGGATAAAAAGTCAAGATTTTCCTTATTTTTATTTTTCTTTCATTTTTTATTTTTTTTAATTGCATTTATTTATTTCCAGATCCATTCCACAAAGAAAATCCCAAAGAAAAAAAAATAATTGGACCAAAGAATAAAAAAATATTCACTAATAACTAACATAAACAAAAGAATTTGACTTATTGGCTCCGTTTGGCTACCCCTTGTTTATTTATTTATTAGCATATTTAAAAATGAGTTAAAAAGCATTTAAGCCACTTCGTTTGGCTACTTACTTATTTGTTTTTTTGGCTACCTAAACGAGTTTATTTGCTTATTTGCTAATTTAGTTACCCAAACGAGTTTATTTGTCTTATAAGTCAGCTTATTTGCTTATTTGACTACCTAAACGAGTTTATTTATTTATTTGCTTATTTACTTATTTAACTACCCAAACGAGCTTATTTGCTTATTTGACTTATTTGGTTTTTATTTATTTTTCTTTTTGTACCATTTTTAAAATTTCCTAATCACAATTTTTTTATTTTCCTGATCTAGTCGACGAGGAAATTTAAAAGAAAATTCAAAATTTGATTAAAAGATGAGCAATATTTATTAAAAATAAACATAAATAAAAAAATTAATTAATTTTTTTTTTTTTGGAAAACGTTTTACAAATCAAAAACATTGGTCAATGGGAAAACCCTGTGGCGGTGCCGGCCGACCAATATCAGTGATATGTGGCACGCCATGTCAGCCGACCATCTTCCCATCTTGGCCCAATCTAGAAGTCAAAAAATTAGAAGCGGACCACAAAAATGAGCAAATATTCAATGAGCTCGCAAATTATTAAATATTTTCGTAATATTATATAAGTAATGTTACCTAATATTTTTAATAAATATATAGTCATCACAATTTTCATAATATAAATCATTTTTTGTTTTTTAATTATTTAACAAATATGAGTTATCATGTATCTATCGTAAAATTTGTCGTTATCAGATTGAGTGAAAACACTACGTAGACTTGTTGCATAATACTCTGATAGTACCAAAAAATTATTCATTAAAACAAGTTTAGGTGGTACTTGCCACATGGTACTTCAACTTTACAATTATTAGTGTATTTAGTAAAGTCCATCACTTATTTTTTTATTATTTTATCTAAAATATAAAATGTATTATTCAGTGATTTAAACGAAATATTATTTTAAGAGTATTGAAAAACAAAAATTATTAAATACTCTCGGAGTATTATGTAGGCGATGCCACGTGGTACTTTCGGCAAATAAATAATCGCAATTTACACAATGTGAGTCACTATTTATTTTTTAACTATCTAATAAATATAAATTATCATGTATATATCGTAAAATTTATCACATCATATTAAATAGGAGCACCAGGTAATCTTTTCACATGAAATCTTGGGATCAGTAAATAATTACTCGTTGAAAAGAGGAAATGTTTGAGAAAAATGAAAGGATTGCTTTTTCAGTGTGGGTGGCAAAAGCTGATGGGGAATTTGGAAGAATGTGAGGAAAAAATATTTGTCTGATTTGAAAGCATTAAAGTAAGGGGTTGTTTTCCAAATTTCAGCTCTTTGAAATCGATACTCTCTTTAATTGGACAACGTACAGTGCTAAATAAATTAAAAAGAATAAAAAAAGAAATATTCATTTAAAAGTTTAAAAAAATAAATTTTAACGTACAAGATTTATCAATAAAAAAACTTAACGCACAAGGTTTAATTGCACAATTTATTACGAAAATATTCTCCAAACAGATAAATTTATCTGTTTATCTATTTTGCATAACAAACAGATAAATTTATCTGTTTATCTATTTTGCATAACAAACAGATAAATTTATCTGTATGCGTATTTATACCTAACAGATAAATTTATCTATTATTTAATATGCAAATAGATAAATTTATCTGTATGCGTATTTATACCTAACAGATAAATTTATCTGTTTGATATTTATCTGTTTAATATGCAAACAGATGAATATCAAACAAATAAATTTATCTATTTGTATTATTTGTTTTCATATGCTTAACAGATAAATTTATCTTCTTGCATATGAATACAGATAATACAAACAGATAAATTTATCTGTATTCTTTATTCGTGCTTTCAATAATAAAACAGATAAATTTATCTGTGTCTTTATATATATTTTGAAAATACACAGATAAATTTATCTATATTCTTTATACGTACTTTCAATAAAACAGATAAATTTATCTATATTTTTTATACCCAAAAGAGATAAATTAGACCTTTTTAGTCCAACGAAAGACTGAAGAGAATCTGCTCTCAAACAAATAATACAAAAATTGTACATGTACTATGTGATAGTAAATGTGATTATGTATTTTTTAATATTATTTATATAATATTTGATTAAATGGAGATAAAATAAAAATAGGAGTTGAAATATTAAATATTGTCGTTGAATAATCAGGAAAAATAATTCAGACGGGGGATAAGTAAATCCAAATAAAAAATAAAATAAATATAAATAATTATAAATAGTCTGATATTTATAAATCAGACTATTAATTTTCTATATGATGGATTAATAGATTACTCTGGTGAGCCCAACTTAACTAAAAGTACCAAATAAGTATTTTTAGTTTAATTCAATCCTTCTAATCGATCCTAACAAATATTGCAATAGTGGTGGTATTTGATACTGTTGAAATTAATAGTTTATAAATTATAGTTAATAGCAGAAGTTATGAGTGTTTAATAAAGATTATAATTGTAGCTAAAATAAAAAAATTATAAATTATAACAGAAATTGTGAGTATTTAAAAAAACTTATAACTTATAATTAAAATTTGAGCTCGATTGACATCTAGCTTAAAAGCTTTTTTTTTTTTTTTTTTATTTTAGCCAAAAAATTAAATTGGGTTCAAATAAATTGTTTGGTAACTTAACTTTTAAATTAGCTTTTTTTAAGTTAATTGTTTGGGTAAAAAATTAGTTTGTTTTGCTTTTTGTTCAAGTTAGACAATTTTACTTTTTTATATATTTGATATTAACAATTATATGTACGTAGTTGGTAGTGGTAGTAAATAAATTATGAATAAAGAGTATTATTATATTTTAAAAGTGATAAGAGTTTAAATAAAATATTTTGAGAATTTGTATTTGATTTGACTTTTTGACTTTTTAACTTTTCTATGTTTTTGCCAAATAGAGAATCTTAAATTTTTGACATTTTTAACTAAAAAATTATATAAAATTTTCAATTAAGATTTTAATATCAAAAAATTAAAAATTACTATAAATAACTTTGCCAAATATCCTTAATGGATAAAAAAATCAAAAAAACTTTTTAAGCGTGGGTGGCAAAAGGTGATGGGGAATTTGGGAGAATATGAGAAGGGAATATTTGTCTGAGTTGAAAGTAGGCTAAGTTGCTTTCCAAATTTGAGTTCTTTGGAAACCAATTCTATCTGACTCTCTGTACTTGGACAACAGTCTTGCTTACTGAGTAATTATTTATAAAATATTATATAATATTATTTATAAAATATTATATAATATTATTTATGTAGTCTTTTTATTTAATAATATAACAAAACATATTTTGAGTAAAATAATATTGGACTCATCTTTATTAAGTAGTTGAAAGATAAAGAGTGACTTATTTAATATACATAACACATTTATTTATTATTAAAAATATTATATAAATAATATCACATAGTACTGTAAAAATACCTAATAATTTTTCATTGCTTAATGCAAAAAGGAGCTTTGATTTTCAAGAAAATAAAGAGTTGATCTTGGGCGTGTTTGGATTTGTCAACAATAGAAGCATATGGATCACATCAATTTAAGAAATTCAAAAAATCTGGGTCCAGTTTTTTTTTTTTTTTTTTAAAGTCTTTATTGGAACCAACCGTAAATTCGAAAGTCTTGTGTTCGACTCCCGTTAGAAGTGTCCTGATTTAACCGATACCTGTAATTTGCAGGTGATTGCAAGTATCTAGAGATTTACGCTTTATGGATGAATTCAAAGAGCTCCTGCCTTGAAGTGATTCATTCGTCATCAAAAAAAAATATTGCTTCATCATTTTTTTTGTATTGTCATTTTTTAAAAAAAAGAAACTAGTTTAAATCTTGTACTTCTAAATTCTTCTAATTATTAGTAATTCTCTTTTATAGAACATATAAAAGTTGACAAAAACAAAAAGATCTGGCAAAAAACTTGATCTTGAGCATCAATCTTTTATGGCAAAAAATATAAAACAACAACTAAAAGAATAATACAATCACACATAGGTACACTATTTGTGTGGTTGACCCAAAAATAGGGTTATATATTGATACATCATTGAATTTTTCTTTCAATGTATAAGAATGTCAAGTTTTATTCTGATGCATCATGGGTTTTAAATGTGTATATATATATATTGTTTATAAATATTGGAGATTGAAATATCAATTTTATTTGTTATGCCTTGTCTAGTGTAAATTATCAAATTTCTATTATCTAATTAACATAGAATAGTTTATATTAATACACAAACAAAAATTGTAATCCCTGAGATAATGAACTCCTAGTTTCGTGGTTGCAACGATTTTACTATAGAAGAAAGCTACATGTAAAATCCTAATTAGAATACCATATGGGCTAGGACACATTAAAAAGGTCATTACCATCAAAAAAAATAATTAAGCTCTACACGCCTATCAAATTTTAAAATTCAATATTGAATGTAATAATAAGCCAACATAATTAGTATTATCCTCCAAGTAATTGTTCCAGGGCCACCACAATTAATGCTACTAAGCAAGCCGAACATTCGTATATTCCAACTAAGTATATTATTTAATACTTTTAAAACATTACGACCTTGTTAACGTATCAATGATTTTTACTTCTAAAATTATATATATTTACTTTTGTTAGGTAGTTAGGAAATCAAAGATACCAATATCAATCATGCGTTGCGAGTTTTTATTTATCCCGAAATATTGAAATAATTTTTCATTTCAAGAAGAGACCTTAAACCGAACTTCATCAACTCGGGTGGTACCTGTGCAAGCTTTTAATCTTTCGCAAACCAAACGACACATTTAAAAAATAAATAAATTTATGGATAAAACATCAAAAAAGACAAAGAGTCAAAAAGTTATGGCAACCCAACTGAACCCTAAATATGAAGTTATTGGGTTGGTTTAGAGCATCGTCAATTCAACTTAAATTGAATGGTAAGTGGTACCTGAGTTGGAGTGGTACCTGAGTTGGCTTTAAAACGTACATTGTGATATAGTTCGGTTCCTATTTATCGTTAGTGTTAAAGAAAGAATTGTGAGGATTAGGATGAAAAAACTGTGACGCTGCGAGATTCAAACAATAGAAAACATAACATGTTGGTGAAAAGTATAAGAAAATAGTATGCAAAATGGTGCAATGGTACAAAATTGCAACTTCTGATTGGTTTGAGGAGTGAGTATTTTGCTATTTTTAAGGAGTTCAAACCCTTTAATTGCAGTTGGCAAATTCTAAAACCGATGCAACAAGCCTTTTATATGGCTCGTTTGCTTTTGCTCATTTTTTTAAAAGTGTGTGTAATAAGAATAGTGGTGTAAGAGATAGGATTGATGATGATTTAACCCTCCATTTTTGGGGAATGCTGAGTTACCCCAATTGAATACAAATTATGGTGGGAATAGTGGGAGTTTTAGAAGAGGGAAGGAAGAGAGAAGGATAAAAACAAAAAGAAAATGCATTTAAAAAAAATTAAACTATATATGGTGGTTACAAAAATATTATTACTGTTACAAAAATTAACAATAATTCTAAAATATAGAAAAAGATAAATTATTTTTCTAAAAAAATAAAAAACTACTTTCTAAATATAAAAAAATAATTTAAAGAAATTCTAAATTAAAAAACTAGAAGTGTTTTGTAATAAATAATAACTTTGGGTTCATGGACTTTGTGTGGGGTTGAACCGTAACTGAATTTGTTTAATGGGTCGAATTCATCCTAAACGGTCCTCTAATGGTTTGTGTGACATGTAAAAGATGACAAACGTAAACTGGCGACGGATATCGAAAGCAACTCCGATGATGAAGTTAGATGTGTGTCATGTAGAGAGATATAATGAATAACCATAAATAACAGAGTTTTGGTTACATAAATAGTTTTCACATACTTTTGACTTTGGGCTTCGTCTTTTTTTTATAAGAGTTGGAGGTTGTACCTCCTCTCAAAAGTCATGATGGGTTGGTCTAGTCACACGCCACGCCTTGCAAGCAGCTAGGCCAGGCCCAGAAAATACGGCTCAATTGCAGTACAACCTCAGTCTAGCTAATCGCATTTAATGCTCTCTTCTTGGCCAAGCTTCCCACAACGAATGTACGATCTCGATCCAATCACATTTAATGTTTTCTTATTCGACCAACCTATCCTCATTAATGTTCAGCGCTCAGCCAACTAAGCTCATTAATGCTAGAAGCTCGAATACGCAACTGATGTCATTTTGTTCTAGTCATCTTATCTGTACGAGACCACTATCCAACTGTCCATGTTCAGCTCGGCCATGCGTGGGCCGTTGTTCCTGTTAAGGGCTTTATAGTCCATATATCAAGGCCTTCTTCTTAAATCTTATTGAGCCTCAATTGACCCAACCCAAGTTAAATTCGACTCTCTTCAGGCTTGATTCAATTCCAAATATCCATTTGGTTATAAATTTTTTCACATTCTATTATTTAACCAATGTAGGATAAGTAACTCTTCATTTTCCATCACTACATCCGTTAAACTCCTACTAATATCACAATTATTTATTATTATATTATAAAAAATAATTAATATTAAAAATACAACAACACTTTCGTTTTGGTACCCAACAAAAATAACAATTGGTGATTTGTGTGGGAAAAGTGTTACCAAAGCAAGTAATAATTTATCAGCCATTTGTGGTCCTTGGTCTTGATTTCACAAGATTTTATCTCATGAAAAATCTCAATATTATAGTAAAAAGATGGTAGGTGATCTTCCACACACAAAAGTGCACCAAAAGATTCTCTCTTACCTAACCGCACATTATTAGGTATTTTCAGAGTAATATATAAGTGATATTATATTATATTTTTTATAAATAAATAATTATAATTCATATTATATATGTAGGGCACCTCCCTAATCAGTTAAAAAAAATTATTATATTTTTATCGTAAAATTTATCGATATAAGATTAGATAAAAATATCGCATAAGATTGATACATAATACTCTAACGGTATCAAATAATTACTCTACCTAACATAAATAATGATTACCACATTAAATATCGATCCTTACCCAGAGATAGATGATAATGACGATGAACAGTTAAAAAGAGAGAATATTAATGATGATCAACCCTTAATAGAGAGAGAATATTAATGATGATAAACAGTTGAAAATAAAAGATTATGTTTTTTATGGTAGCAGTTGTCCAGGGTGAATTCATCTTTTGATTTAATTGTGGGCTGATTGCTAACTTGTTAAAGGTTAGGTTTTTTTATAAAAAAAATAAGCTAAAAATTAAAGTTATTTGAATTAAATTTTACTCTTCTGATAGATTAATTTTAAGTTAATTTTTTTAAAATTAGTTAATTGAATGAAAATATATTTTTTAAAATATTTTTTTCAAATTAAAAAATATTACTCTTTTATATAGTTAATTATAAGAATTATATATAATTAAAAATAGTAATATATTAATAATAAATCAAATAAAAATATTATTATCTTTTTGAAAGGGACTTTCCTCCGCGTTTATTAAATCCCGGAATAAATAGATAAGAAACCACAAAAGCCATCGCCGACAATTACAGTGGCATTTCTTCAAAACGCTGCAACAAGCGGCGTCGGGAATACTTCCCACAATTAAAAAACGTCGGCAACAATTCCCTGGGCTTATTAGCGGCGTTTATTAAATGGCATTCAAAAATAGTTGCCAGTGTGATTTTTCGATACCGGTGAGGATTTCCTGACGTTTAAATAAACGCCTGTAACAATTCTTGGCATTTATTAACGGCATTCATTAAATGCCGTTAAAAATGTGTGAGGATTTTTCGACGTTCAAATAAACGCCGGCAAAACATTTGAGGGAGATAACAAACGTCGCTGAAAGTTAAAAAAAAATGTCGTTATTCAAGCTATTAGAAGAATTTGTTAAGAAACGCCACTAAATGTTAATTTTATTGTGGGATTTATTTAAACGTTGGGAATAAATGGATCTATTTTTTAATAGTTTTTAATTTTTTTCGCTGCACTTTCAAATAAACACCGATAACAGTAGCACAACACTTCTACTACATTTTATATTCAAATACTATTTCAAACTGTTCGCAACACAACTAATATCATCATATAATATTAAGTTGTCCTTCCCCAATATATTAAAAATTGTAATATTTCAAAACATTCTAAGCTAGTGCGCCAAAATAAAGCACCTATGAATTATCATAAATTCATCCAAAAGTCATAAAAATTTAAATGCATCATAAGAGAATAATTTGAAAGGCGTTCCCGGGCAATGTCACTGGTACAAGTATGTGCATATCCGATCAACCTGAAATTTGATAATAAAATAATACAAGTTCAAACAACACAATATGTATTAAATAAAAGATATTAATTAAAATAAAAGAAGTTGTAGGTACCTTAGTATTGAAACCAACTTGCACAATTTCGCAATCTCTTTTTCTTTTTCTTTGGTTGTGACTAAAATCAAAATAAAAATAATATTTAGAATAAAAAATTAAATAATAAGCATAAATATACTCCAATGAAAGAAAAGTAAATATAAACAATTAATTAAGACTTGTATATGTACAATTTTATTTCTAACTCAACAAACAGGATAAAAATTTAAATTAACTAACAAGGAGAAGTACATTTGAACACCCTATAATAAATCTCAAGTATTTACCTATAGTTTAATGAAGTACCATGAAGATATTTCTTTTACCTTGATCTAAAAAATCTAGAATAAATAATAGAAGTCAAAATTTTACACATACCTCAAATTGAGGAACGGTTCAGGAATGAGCTGTGATTGCAATTGTGTAACTTGATGCAGAATAGGCTGCAAATTTAAATCTATCCAATTGTCTCAGTTGTTATCTAGTGTCATTTAACGATGCGCACCGGAAGCATTTGAAGGCTGTTATAAAAATTGTACTCATAAGTTAATGAAAGTACTTTTTTCTATTATAATAAATCTTAAATGAATACTTTACCTCTCCACTAAGCGTGTGATTTTCTGATTCATCATCTATTTTATCTAATGTGACTCCCATGGCATGCAATGATTTATTTTTTCTTCTTTTTCATTGTTGCTTGCATTTTAGCGAATTCCTGAACACATTGACTCAAGGAATGAGATGGTACTTGCGCCTGCCTATTATTGCCTCCAAATATCTGGCGTGGAGTTACTCCTAAGTCGTATCTACGAACGCACCCAGATCTTTTCGATCCAATTACTTGGGTAAGAATCGCCTCATCTTCTTCATTTGATGGAGAGATAGTCCCCTCTTGAGATAGCTTCAACTCTTTCAACTTTTCCTAAACAATAAAGATAAACAACGTGCAATCATTACTACAAAATCTTACATATAATAGTTTAAGAAGAAACAATGCAATAGTAAACAAGTGTACATACCATAAGAGCACAGTAGCA
Organism: Heliamphora pulchella; assembly: GCA_032270985.1. Classification (NCBI taxonomy): domain Eukaryota; kingdom Viridiplantae; phylum Streptophyta; class Magnoliopsida; order Ericales; family Sarraceniaceae; genus Heliamphora; species Heliamphora pulchella. The sequence continues at coordinate 15,858 of JAULJZ010158385.1, read as the reverse complement.
TCACTTGGTTGTCTATTTTTTCTTTGTACGTGTTTTGATAAACATGTCAATGCGAGTGGGTTTTTTTTATTTCTTCCTCTCCTACGTTAAATATTAAATAACACATAAATAGAAAATTAAATTATCAATTGAAATTTGTATAATAAGTAATAAAATAAATTTATAAGTTCATTTATACCTTCTCATCAACGAGATAATGTGGTATTCGCCCTGTCGTGTGCAAAGTGTTTGTTGAGATTGAATTTTTTTGTTCTTGTTGCTTCGATCTAATATAGTAACATAACAAGCATTTAAGTATTTAGATCAATAACATAACAAACATATATTTTTATTATGTAATGTTGCTATACCTGAGTTTCTCGAGTGCCCCAGTGGTGATATTCAAGTACAAGCCGCCGGTAACATTAGTTTTATCTGGGTTTTTTAAGAACGCCGCAAATAAATGCAGGAAAAAGTAAATTTTGTTGTAGTGATGAGATTAGAATTTAAATAAAATACCCGAAAAATTTACAGTTTTAATTTGACCTTTTATCCTTTTTTTTGATAAACAACTAAAGTTGACTTTTTAATTTTTTAACTAAAAAAATCAAAAAATATATTTACAAAACAAACTCTTTTATCAAATGTATATTGAGTGAGAGTAATTATTCAGTGTCTTGAAGCAATGTTTTTATACCATTAAATATAAAGTCATTAAATGTAATGGGTTCGTGTGACTTATAGGGGTAATATATTTGACAATTCTCTTATTATAGTTTCTATATTTTTAGTAAAATAATTTTGACACCCCATTTTTAGCTAAATACATTCACTACTTTTGTCCTTATTAACGTTATCTTCTCCATTCTCTCCATTCTTTATTTCCTTGTCTCAAAATACTTGAAGGGCATTCTCATGATTTTCCTAATAACAATAAGGTAAGAAGTGTAATTTACTAGAAACAAAAAGAGTGCCAAAATCATTTTTCTATTTTAAGTGCTATCTAAAGGCGGTGTTTGGTGCATTATTGAAACTAGTAACTTATAAATTATAGCTTGTAACAAAAATTGTAAATATTTGGTAAAAATTATAACTTGTAATTAAAATAGAAAAAAAAATAATTATAATTTGTAGCAGAAATTATAATTATTTAAAAAAACGTTATAACTTATTACTAAAATTTATAACACAAAGATAAAAACTAGTACCATTAGTTTGGCCAATACGCCCAAAATATCCCCTAAAATCCATTTATTATTCAAACTTCTGCAATTACAAAACTGCTCCTCAACTCTCAAGATTTAATTCTCTTCTTTCTCTCTCATACACCTTTACCTAGATTGGTTTTACTAAATTCATTACCAAATATGATGCATTTTTGGTGCGTTTAACTTTTAGCCTTTAGCTTATCGATATGCAATAATTAAGAATATTTAAATAAGTATGTTTTAAATTTTTTATATGTGTTTTTTTTTATTCTAAATTAATAAACATAAAATTTATTATTTAAAGTATAAATTAATAATTTTAACAAATATTTATAACTTTTGATAAAAATTATAATCACATTTTTTTGTTTTGTTTAACTACGCCGACCACTCACCAATTTCCTTTTTTTGTATAAAATTTCCAAAAAATTTAGGTTTTTTGATTTTCTGGCTAAAAATGTAAAAAGTTAACACGATTCGTTTCACAAAAAAATTAAAAAAATTTAAAAAATCAAATCAAAATACTAATTTTTAGAATACTCTGTGCAAACTCTCACAACTTTTTTAAAAAAAAAAACTACCACTTTTAAAAAATAATAATATCTCTAATTTATAACTTATTCACTATCACTATCAATTACATATAATTGTTATTTTCAACTGGTAGAACTGTCTAATTTGAATAAAAAATAAAAAAAATTATCATTTTATCCAAACAATTAATTTAAAAAAAAACTAACTTAAAATATAATTTATCAAATAATTTATTTTAAATTTAATTTAATTTAATTTTTTTAACTAAAAATTAAAAAAATAACTTTTAACCTTGTCAATCAAGCTAAAATCTCAATTTTCTATCTCCACTAATAAAATTTACCCCAACCCCTATCAAGCATGCTTGTTGATAATATCGATTAGCACTCACTCCTTTTTTTGAATTAAGATCCTCTACTATGATGTTTGGTATTATTAAAATTAGTAATTTATAAATAGTAACTTATAATAAAAATTTTGAATATTTAATAAAAATTATAGTTTGTAACTTAAATAGAAAAAAAAATTGTACTAAAAGTTATAGGTATTTGAAAAAACGTATAACTTAATTATTAGTAAAATTAGTGACAAGAAGTTAAAAATTATTAGCAAAAATATTGTCAAACACCCTGTGTTTTTTTGTTTTTCAATCCTTTATTCAATAGCTAAAAATTGTATTGTATCATTTAATGCAATTTTTAAAAATTGCACAAAGAAAACATGACAGAAGATATGCTCTCCTTTTTTTAAAAAAAAAATTACTCTTCACCTTTCATAATTTATTCCCCATATAAAAACCAAATTAAAGCTTGTGCTAATCACTTGTGAGTTAAGAATTAGGTCTTAATTGAAGAAATTGTAGTAGTTCAAAGTGTTTTTTTTTTTTTTGGGTAATTATCGAAGTGCATTTTTATCTTATGCTTATTTATTAGATTTGTATATAAATTTATTGTCCAAATTAAACTTTATATTTTATATATGAGATATGGTTAGTCATAGGAGAGAGGGTGAGATATTTAGTCCAAGAATTAAAAGAGAGAAAAAAATCTAAAAAAATAATTTTTCCTTTTAATTTTACATTTGTAATATTTTTAATTTTTTCTTATTTTTATATTTTAACTAACTTTTTATATCAAATATCTTGAAATAGTTATTTGTGATTTTTTATTTTTTGTCCTATTGTTTTTTACTTTTTCAATTTTTAATTTATACCATTTTTAACTTTTCTGTTTTATTTTTTTATCTAGAATAGTAAGGATTAAGTTTTAATATCAATTTTTTACTTTGTAACATTATTAGTGACTTTTTTTACTTATATTTTTTGGCAAAAATATCTATTATACTTTAATTTTTGGTCTTATATAAAAAAAATTATTTTTAGTCTATTCGACAATATTTTAATTGTGTTTGCTCAATATACAAATAACTAGATATTTCACTGCCAATTGATATAAAAAATGTAAATTGTTATTATGTTCTTTAACAAATAACTCACTAAAAACAACAATAATGTTTGGTTGCACCAACCAATAAATAGATTCTTAAGTCAAATTTTATTTAAAAAAATATCAAATATAATTTCTTTAACAAAAAAAAATTTATGATTACACAGTAGTGCATTTTTAAATGTAAGAATAATGTCAATTTTATGGTACACGAGGTTTTTTGTCATAACATTATTATTCATAAATAATCCTTACCCAAACAAACAAAAAATTGGATTAAGTTCCCAATAATAAGTAGTTTTCTCATGCAATAAATAAACACGGGACTGGACTAAAATAAAAATATCTAATCTAAATTATTTAATATTCTAGAACAGTTAGGGTATATATATTTTCAATCATATTCCATTCTTATATTAGAAACGCAAACATACCACTATGCTTGATAGCAGTTAATACGGAGTTTGACTGAACTCGTAATACTGTAGGTTCTAAAAAAAAATAGTAATGCATAGGATATAATATAGGATTTGACCCGATTCGTAATATCATGAAATATTTGTATTGTGTTTAAAGAGGAAGAGATTACTAATAGCACCTCTCCAATGACATTGTCAATCCTCCCATATTGAGAGACCAGTATTCCCTTTGGATTATTATTCTCTTCCTTAAATTCAAACCAAACAAGAATTTTGTTAATAATAAGATAAGTTATAACATATGGGTCCACATCTATTTTTTTAGTTTCCATGACTCTAATTCCCTCCTCTATAAAGCTAAGCAAACAATACCATTATTTTATTTTCTTTCAAATTTGAGAGTATTTGTATGAGTTTAATTAACTATTAGCTTTTAACTTACAATTTAGTAAAAATTTAATAATATTCAAACACAAATTCAACCACTTGATGCTATAAATTTATAATTTTAACAAATATTTATAACTTTTGCTTAAAACAATAATTACATCTTTTTAATTATAATCTATAAATTCATAAATTTAACTACGCCAAACACTCTTTTTGATTTTTAATTGTTTCTATATGTTAATAAGTGTTTTCAATTGATTCTAATATGTTTTCATAAGTTTTAGCCAAAAAGCTAACATATATCATTCAGCCAAAAAACTAAAAAAATTAAAAAGTCAGACTGAACCATAAAATTCTACGATACTTAGTTCAAAAGACAATAATACTTCTATTTAATAACTTATTTATTATCAATATCAATTATATATAATCGTTATAATTAACTATATAAAAAAACAATATTATTCAATTTCAACAAAAATAAAAACTAAAATTTTACTCAATTAATAACCAACTTCAATAAAAAAAAAAAGCATAGAACTAATTTATCAAATAAAAAGAACTTCATTTTTTTGCTTTTATGTTTAAAGTTTAAAAAAGACAATAATGTATTTAAGTTTTTAGTTGGTGAATTTTAGGCCTCGTTTGGCAACCAATTTTAAGCAAGACTTTTTGTCTTTTTACATAATGCTAAAAAGTGATTTAAGTCTCATTTCTTAAGAGCAACTTTTTGCCTTTTTATTTATTGGCTTTTAGCCTTTTAGTATTTTCTTTTTACATAAACTACTTTTATATATTTTTTAAAAATATCAAAACATTTATTATACACATCTATGTTTTAAACTTATAACAAGATTCATATTGAATATAAAATTATGTAAAAAAAGTTTTTAAAAAATTATAACTTCTTTATGATTTTAAGGTTTTTGTCTTTTATTTGTCCTTTGGTTTAAAGTTATTCCTACGATTTACCAAACAAACTTTTTACTTATTTAGTTTAAAATAATTTTAAGCCAAAAAAACCTAGCTTAAAGCTAAGTTTCCAAACGTGACAAACAAGACCTTAGTCTTTTTTATCATTCTTGACTTTTAGGCAAAAATCAAGAACCTTTTATATTTTCTTGGCAAACCTTAGTCTGTTTTAAGGTAATTTTTAGTTTTTTGTTAGTGATTTTAGTATAAATTATTTTTTTAAATACTTATAACTTATGTTATAAATTTTTATATATATAAATAATTAATTTCAACTACAAACTAGTCTATTTTTCAATCACTCACAATTTTTTCTACAAAGTATAATTATTATTTTTTCTCTAAACAATTAGTTTCAATAATACCAAACGCCACCGAAGTTAAGTTAAAGTCAGAAAATGGATTAAAGTCATGAGCAAAATTAAGCTTAAAAAAGCTATAAAATAAACATATTCGACTTAAAGTCAAATTGTCAAACGAATTTTTAATCCGATGTTTAACCCGAATAATCAAAACAATTCCATGAAAATTTATAAAAAAAAGGAAGCAAAGAAAGAAAAAACAAGTTATTGTACCCATGAAAAATTAACAACTAAAGGAAGGAAAGAAAGAAAGAAAAAAAAAAAAAAAACAAGTTATTGCATATACTTTTGGGAGAAATTATTAAGTACTCTCGGAGTATCATGTATGCGAAATGCTATATTATACTCTTAACAAATAAATAATCGCAACTTATACTATATGGATCACTCTTTATCTCTTAATCACTCAACAAAAATAAATCATTATATTTTTATCATAAACTTTTTATTATATAAAATTACCATATAATACTTAAGGAGCAAGTACCGACATCGTTGCAAGTATCTTATTAAAACGGAGAATGTTACAAACGCGCAGTCAACTATGGAAACTAATATCTGATGCATATTGGTCAACCACTAGCTATAATGCTCCAACTTCCACAGGATTTAAACTCATCTTTCACTGTTCCATTGGGGTCTGGTGCTAACCCACTCACCACTAAACAAGAGGATTATAAAAAAATTATTAAGTAATTCAGAGTATTAATATCATGTCCTTAACAAATGAGAAAATTCAATACTTATTAAGGTCTTGTTCAGAATCAACATTGAGATTTTTGCTTCTTCTTTTTTTTTTAAATATTTTTTTTACTTTTTCGAATCGTATTAATAAGAAAAATCCAAAAATATATAATTATCAAAAGATAAAAGAAATTTGCTAAAAATAAAAACAAGCAAAGTAAGATCTGATCACTTATTAGCTTATTTTGGTCTTTTCTGATATGTTTTTATATTTTGGTTAAGAAGTTTTATTTTTTCAATTCATATCGATGAAATAAGTCAAAAAAGTATAATAATTTAACCAAACGAAGAAAAACATTCATAAAAAAAAAAGCAAAAAAAAAAAGCAAATAAACTATTATCCCAAATAAGGTTTGGGTAAATCACTTTTGCATTCTACTTATTCAATAAAAGTGAGTAGATATTATTTCACTCAAAATATTTTTTACTACGTAATTAAATAAAAATACAGTATAATTATTGACCCCATTAAAAAATATTATTGATTCCTTGATGGCATAAAAACAATGCTTTACATTTATATACTACTGCATTAAGATATTTTATATGATCATAGATATGAAATTTAAGAATTTAACAACCGTTTTATAAAGGTGAATGTCGATCGAGTTGTTTCTTTGCGTAATTTGTTTCAATAATTCATTGGTCACAATGCCAAGGGTTGGCCCATGGTCAAGGTATGGGACTTAGAGACTCTACTCCTTCCAAAGGCTCATATTCGAAATAACTATGAACTATTAATTCTTATGGCACTAGTTTATATAAGACTTTTGTCTCAACTTAATTTAATTTGCCCCTACTGGTACTGGACGGTAATATTGGTCCCTAAGAAATTAATCGAAATGTGTGTAAGCTGGTTCGAACATCTTGAAATATCAAAAACAAAATAATAATTATTTGGTTACATATATTGAAAATTATAGTTTTGATACAATTGATAATGAGAATATTATGCAGCAATTTAAAAACATAAAATTTTATCAAATGCAATTGTAGAAGTTCGTATATTTCTTTTCAAAACAACATGAATATGTTAAAGTATTTCTACTAATTAATTGATATGTATAATTTAATTTGTACTATGTTGATAATAGATAATTATTTCTTGACTAGTTCAATTCTTTTTATCTATAATAAATAAAATTTAAATTTTTAAGTGAACACATCAATAGAAATCATATCTGTATGCCATTATTGCCATTGAAATCACTTGGATAATAATTCTTAAATCAGTTCGACTACATATTTATTAAACAGAATTAATTACAGATTACTAATTTTTACCTGTAAAAATATACTTTGTTTAAATAAAACATCACATTATAGGAAAAAAATACTAATTTGTGATCGGATTTGTAATTGAAATCTTTATATATACTAACTTTTTCATCCTAAATATGCCCATGCTTTTTAATGGGTTTACTGTTACTTTATCTTTTTAATTCTAATTGTAAGGAAATTAATTATATTTTATACGATTAATTTCTATGTTTTATTTTAAATGACAATTCAAGGTAGTATAGTTGAAGAATAACACTTATTTGGATTAGGATAGGGTTTAGAATAGATTGCGTTAAGCTAAAATATTTTTAGAATCTTGTTTATATTTATCCTTGTGTAATCTGATAAGAGAGTCCCTTTACAAGAGTAAGTTCGTAGTCCAACAGCCAAAACGGAAAGTCCCATTACAAGAGTAAGTTCGTGATCCAACAGCCAAAGCGGAAGGTAAGCATCAAAAGCATGATTGGACAGAAACATTCGGCCACCTGATCGCTCGAGTGCCCAAAGGACTGCTCGAGCGAACCTCAGACAGTTTTAATTAGATTGAAATTCTAGCAACCTAGGATTTAATGACCTACATAGGGGTCATTAAGGATGCACGAAAAATACTTTTTGGATGGTCAAATATTCATAGCTTCAAAGCATATTCAGAAGGGTATTCGTGTCTCCAAAATCTCGAAGATCATTCGAGTGAAATTTTAGACGGCATTCTAAGTTCTGACGGATGATTTTGCAGAGAAGTTGCTACAATGATTTATTGCAATGGAAATCAAGAGGAGGACGGTGAATGAGGATTCGGCATACAAGTTTAGGACTAGAAAATTGAGGATTCGATAAAAGAGTCTGTAAGCTGTATTGTAACTGTTCGTGTTATAGTGTTTGATTCTTGAACTTAGTAGTCCCGTGATTTTTTACCCGTGTTGAATTTTTCCACAGAAAAAACCTGTGTATTGTATTTTCTTCTCGTTGCTTCTTATTTGTGGTTGTGATTGATTAAATCGGTAAAATATTATTTTCAAAAGGAAATCATATTTTTCACTAATTATCAAAGTAAATCACTTCCCACTCTTGCAATGATGTTCAATTAGAAAATGATTTAGAGAGGCAAAATTCCAATTTGAAACTAGGAAAGCTGAAAAGGGCCTTATGGGTGGTCCTCAATTTAGCATTATAGCAAGACTAGGGCACAAATTCACTTTTGAAGTTTCTTTGTTCTGTCCTATTTTACATTGATTGTGTCTCAGTAGCAACAAAAAAACAAAAAAAAACAAAAAAAAAATTGACTCTCAAAATTCTGGTGAGCTTAATGGGTCATGATACCTCAATGAGCCGGGCATGACTCCATGGATAAATAAAAAATTTAACTATTTATTTTTTTACGTATATGTTCAGTTGTCGCAAAAAATGTAGAACCTATGATGACAACTTTCTACATAAAATAATTTTTCACAAAAGAAATTTTATAAGAAGTAAACGATTATACATAATGGAAAAGTAAAAATTAAAATTCTCTACTAACTTTTTTGCACACTAAATAAGTAACGAAAACTAATTCTATTATATTTTTCTTTTTTTTCATTTCACCTTTTTCATAAATCATTTTCTCATATAATTTTTCTAAAAGATATGAGAGAAATAATTTTCGTTACTTGTTTAGTTTGCAAGAAACTTAGTAAAAATCTAATTTTTAACTTTTTCGTGATGTATAATTCTACTTTTTACAAGATATATTTTGTGGCCAAGCAATTGCTGTAGGAAAGCTGTTATCATGGATTCTATATTTTTTTGTAACAATTGAACAAACTCAAAAAAATAAAACAATAGGCCCTAGTTGCAGTTTTTATTTTCATTTTTTTCAAAAAAATTATCCGAAAATAAATAAAACTTGTCGTTAGCATTTTTCAGAAAACTATTTTCAAAAAATTGAGTTGCAAAATGAGCTAAAAACTGAAAAACTTAAAAACGATTTAAAATTATTTTGGTTTTTTTCTCTTAGTCGCAAGATTTAATGCACTGAGAAATAACTCACTTTTAACAACTAAATATATTTTCTCTTTTCAAACGAACAAAGCATTGGAAATCATATGATCACGTTGCACCTAAATATATTTTTCAAGGCTCCTATCTCTTTTGCTTACATTCCAACAAAAATCAACAGGGTGGGGTCCAAAGTGACACAAGGTTGCTTCTGTAATATTGAGACATTATAAGGGCACCCTCAGAAAATTTTCCTTTTATATATACAGCACATTTGTGTTCCTCACAACTTGCTCGGAACCCACCCAATAACTTACACACATTTCTCCCATGGGAAATTGCTTGGTTATGGGAGAAAAGGTCATCAGAGTCATGAAACCAGATGGGAAAATCCTTGAATACAAAGCACCTTTGAAAGCCCATCAAGTGATGTCAGATTTTGCTGGCCATTCAATATCTGACACACTTTCGGTTGTCCGGCATCTCCGGCCAGACTCTGAAATGATTGGTGGTCACTTGTACTATCTCCTCCCTCTCCAAGCACCACCGGCACGGGCCGCTGAGAAGAAAAGAGTCAGATTTGCAGACCCGGAGATCGATAATGCCGGCGAAGGAGGTGGAGGAGTTGTGAGGATAAAACTGGTTATCAGTAAGCAAGAGCTGGAAGTGTTGTTGAGAAAAGGAGTTTCAGTTGATGACATGGTTTCTCACCTTCAGAAGAAACAAAACCCCTATCAGAATGATCATGAGGTTGGTGATGGTGATGGTGATGCAAGCAGTGAAGGTTGGAAGCCTGTGTTGGAAAGCATACCAGAAGTAAACTAGCTAGCTAGTTTATATGTCTTCTCTCTGTAATATTTCTTTAGTTTGACATACAAAAATATAGATACTGGTGCTTAGAAAGATCTTGATGAACAAAAATAATGAGGCTATTAAATATCAGACGTAACCAATCATAGCGCCCAATACATATTGAGATTTTGAACTTCTTAAATGCGATATTTACCAATGTATCCGCGTTGATTCTATATGTGAGCCGGTACATGATTGGACCATCGGCACTTATATATCTTTTGGGATTTATGATTTTAACCTAGCGGTGACACATATATATACTAACAAATTATTTTTTTAAAAATATGGACTATGGTATTAACTTCTACCGGTATAAAAAGGATAAAATAATGTCCAAACATGCAAGCATAAGCATGTTTTTCTTATGTTCACAAGTACAAATTAGTAACTTTTTTACAGTCAATACCACATGTACTTCCATTGAGATTTAAGTTCAAATGCAAATAAATTTACAAAAATACGAAAAGATTTATAATTATAAAATATATGAATACATTCTGAAAAATAAATACAAAACATGTCTTATATATTCATGCTTATTGAAGAACATAGAAAATAAGTAGAACAACTCATTTCCGAAACAAAAGAAAATCGACGATTGAGAAGAGTAACGAGCGATGGCATCTCTATATATGCAAGACCAGTGGCACCGTAACAATTATGCACAATGAGCGGTGACAACAACGATGGACGAGGAGCAGTGACACTAACAATACAAAAAGAGCAGCGGCAGGGCAATAATTATCAATATATTATAGTAGAGTCAAAGAGCCATGTAGATGGAAAAGGGAGGAAGATGGTTAGATAGGTTTATTTTGTTTTTAAAACAATTTCGTTCAATTAATTTCTTTCGTGACTGATAAATGATTTGATACAAATAACTTGTTATTTTTTACTAAATTTTTTTGTAGAGGGGGCGAAACTATATAATTTAGTGATAACTAAAATATAATACTAGTATAGTTGGGGATTTTATAAAAAAAAAAAATAATTACTATTATTATTATTATAGGGGTGATGACAGCCGCCCCTTTTCCCTCTGAGCATTTCAAGAGTACAATTTAATATGATCAAAAGGGCTTTAAGTAATTTATGATGTTTCTATACTTCTAATATAACCATTCTAATGGTCTGCAGCACAAGTTGAGACACTAAACAAGAGAGTCCATGGACTACATGTCGATCAACCTGTACCTCACGGGTTAGAAATATGAAGATCTCTCAATATCTAACCCTACCAAACCTGGGGTATAGATAGCCTCCTCGTCAATGGGTTCATCCTTCTTTATATTCTGCTACAAGCCTACAAGGCAAAATAAGGTATATATGTTTCTGGGATTTTAAATATTGGCCATTACATATTATATTGGCCGACACGTTAGAATTTGAGATCTTCAATATTGATACTTATCATAGTATCAACTCGATATTGTTCGATATCTATCAATACGTATATTGTTGTATAGCTGATATCGAAACGTATTAAGATACCACGAATTTTACACCTAGTATCATGGAGGAAATGTAATGCAACCGTAAAGTCCAAGTTTGATGAGTGAGGACTGAGGAGCAACAGCCTATATATATATATATAAAGAAATTCGTGCAGTGAAATGAGCCCATAGAAGCATATATAGTTTTGTCAACAGGAGAAAGAGGATTTTAAGATATAGCCACTGGAAGTACACTTGATCGTCAAGCCATCAAAAATCTCCTGCCATGTCCTTGGAAATGATAAAACAAGGTTGGACAAAAAAGCATTCAACCTGTAGTTACTTGTCATGCTTAATCGGAGACGGCCGTAAGATTTCTATTCAAGGCCAATGATTTTTATAATTTTTTATATAATAAATATTAAATTTACAAAAAAATTGGGAGAAAACAATATAATCTTCATTTTTTTGTAACAGAAAAATAGGAACAAGTATATTACCCAAAGGAAAAGAAGTTACTAGCATGGATCGGAATACTTATGAGATGGCTCAACTCATAGTATTAGTAGCTAAGCCAACTGGAAAAGAGAATGGATTCTCTAGTGTATCATCCAACTGTCATGCATTGTACAAACATGTATAATACAATGCATTGTGCAATATACGGGTGTTAAATTAATGAATTAATGGACAATAATTACATTATAGAGGATCCTCATTCACTGGAAAAAACTCCCCGTGTAAAGGCACAAGTTGGTGAGATACCAACAAGAAAGATATAAAAATTAAAAACCCAAAGGATATAGAACCTATACATCAGAAACACGGGACTTAGCTACTTAATTCCCACCTTAATTCACCCTTATCTGGTATCCCACAGACCAAAAAAGAAACAACTCAAAAACCTTCTGCTCCACTATTGCTGCAAGTCATCACAGATTGCAATTTGCTGCAATAATGTCGCCTCCCTGAGAGAGTATCAGCTTTGCATTGCGGGCTGCAGCTGATGCGCAGCTCACTGATGTTGCGAGTTCTGAGCATCTCCGCATCTCCACACTCCAAGTTCTGAGCATATGCCGCAACTCACTGATGCTGCAATGTCCAGCTGATGTATTCAGCCCTTGTTTGGAGAGATACCAAACTCTGAGCCTAAAACATCCAGCAGAACTTTCAGCTATTGGGTGATTTGGGAAGAGAAAAAAAAAATGATTGTGTTAGCACTCTAATTACTTGTTTGGATAACTAAAGAAGAAATAAATAAATAGTAATGCAAAAAAATTGAGAGATTTGGCTATCACTTAAAACTATCTTTTTGATTCTCACCAAAAGTAGAGATATTTGGAGAGAAAATAAACTACTTAAATATTTTTGTTTTGTAATTAACCCTCTAAAAATAAATACATTAAGTATTTTTATTTTAAAATAGGGTCGTTAGTTTAATAATATTACGTCTTAAAACTCTCTTTTTTTTCTCTTAGTGAGATTAACCAAACATGATTGGGGAGAAATGACAATCTTTTATCTCTTATTTGTCCAAACAAGATGAAAAAAAAACACAACCATTTCTTTTTTTTTTTCTTTTATTATTAATTAATGTAATCTTTTCTTTTCTTCTTCTTTCCTTGTTTCCCCAAGGGGCTGTATATTGTCAGCATTTCAGCAGTCTAACATTTAAAACCACATCTCCAACCCTTTCTTGCCCTTCTTTGCAGCCCTGAAAAAGACATTGGTTCTCTCCATCCAGATGGACCAAGCAATTTCAAAGGTCTCCTATTACGGTGGTTTGAGTTTGAGCAACACATCAAGAACACCCAAAAGCTGCTATGGAATGCCACAATTTTGGCGATAATATGTTTCAACTATATAATCTTATAATACTAATATAATTATAACAAAAATTTGAAACTTAGAAGGGTAGCCGCCCCCATCCGCCACCACCTCCCTTGAGTTCGTCTATGTGCTGAAGACCTTTCCAATCACCATGAAAATTAATGATTGTGTGTATATATATATATATATTCTTCAAATTTTCCATCAAGAAAAATGATGGTAGTGTCTTGTTGCTAGTTATTAATGCTTAAACCATCATGGGGGGATAAAGCATGCGTACTGATCATGATGTGTTATGAAAGAACAAGCTGACTTAGTTGAAAAAGGAAGAAAAACAATATTATTAGAAAAGAAGAAAAATGAGGTGTAATAAAGTAATGTTTCAGCTAGATTTATCTCTTTTGAAACATTGGGGTGTGTGTGTATATATAATATTATGTGCTCATATCCGCACAACTTTTTATAGAAAAGGAGTATGGAGATTCCTAAAACAAGTGTTGCAACTTGAAAATCTCTTGTAAGATGAAAATAAAAAAGCACCTTGATTTTTTTTAGTGAGATCGATCGCAAGGATTAAGAATAGAAAATAAATAGAGAAATAAGAGAGAAGAGTTGATAAAATAAATCTAATATAAAGAGAAAAGGAATAAAAAAAAAAAAAGAAAAGAATAACGAGGTGGCAGTTCATATGATTTTCGTCCGAGCTTCACAACTATCTTAATGGGGGTGTTTGTTATAGCTTTATGTTAGTTTTTTATTATAAATTTTAATTATAAGTTATAATATATTTCAAACTTTTTAGTTTCATATTACTAATTTTAGTTATAAGTTATAATTTATTCCAAACATATATTTTTAACTTCTGCAACAAACTATAACTATTTTTTCTTTATTTCAGCTACAAGTTATAATTTTTACCAAACACTCATAATTTTTACTATAACCTACAATCTATAAGCTATTAGCTTCAGTAATGTAGAGTTGCAAAATATATTTGCTTCATCTATTTTTTGATTTTCCAAAAAGAAACCTGATACCCCAGCTATTTCAGAATTTAAAAAGAAATCTGTGAGTGCGTTCAAGACTTCAAGTATTAATAATTTAATATTAATCTTCCAAAATTTCCCTATTAAGCAGCTCAAAATTAATAAAGTGGATGCACTGGTTGTTGAAACCTAACTGGTAATTGCAAAGAATGTGATGCAGACGTAATTTCAAGAAAGTTTGTTTTTTATTTTTAATTTTGTAATTAATTATTTTTTAATATTTTAATTTATTTTCTAAGTATTTCCTATTATGTTTCAGGAAACCTAACTGGTAATTGCACAGAATATGCCGCTTCTTGAGTTTTCGGAGGGTTAGGAGTAACTTGACTTGAATCTACCATACTTTCAATTTTGTTCATCATAGATGCAATTTGAACATCGCGATCTTGCACGATTTTACAGTACTTCAACAGTCTTAGTCAAGAAAGCTACCTGCTCTTCTAAGGCAAGAGCGTTTGTTGTCATCATTGACATGGTAACAGCATCAACTGACTTGAGTTTTGATTGGGGAGTGGGAGGAGAAGGAGAAGAATCAAAACTGCTTGAATCTACTTCTTCTTCTTTCCCCAGATGTTTTTTGGTAGCTGATGCTGATTCTTGAGATAGAAATGGTGAGAAAACGTCTTTCCAATGGTCGCATCTATTTCTTCGTTTGTCTACAGAATAACGTCTTTCTTTGTTTGAACCAAAAATTGAAATTGATTTTGGCAGTAGCGGGGCTTGCAGAAGCGTTAGAGCCGTATCCTTTGCTTTGCTTCGAGTTACTGGACCAGTACTCATAGTGTTAGAGTCTGAACTGGTCTTTGTGGCAGTTGAAGGTTTAGAATTTCCTTCTTTGATTTGGAGAGCTTTTGAACCATCGATCTTTGGAGCCATTTTGGATTTTGCGTTTGAAGAAGAGAAAAGATAAGAGGTAGAGATTGTCTCATTTGGCGTGCCAGAAATTTATAAATAACAAATTTTATATCCGAAAATCACAACAGAAAATTGTAGGAATAAATTGAATTTTATTAAATTTATAAATGAATTACAATCTCTAGTGAATTTCTAAATCAAAAGAAAATAAATTCTCTTAGTCTTCTCTTCAAATGTTGACTCGGGGACTTGATAACGTGTTCTCGAATTAAAAGGCAAAATATCCTCCGATTTGGTGGAGAATGATGAAACTTGGTTGAGAACGATCTTTAAGGCTTCAAAGATTTATCTGTAAAACTCTCTCGATTGCTTTATAACTCCAAGTGTCAGATGTCAACTTCTTTTTTATCTCGTAGAGGCATGCCTATTTATAGGAGTGTGGGGGACAAAATTATGAAGATACTCAAACTCTTGATAATTATCTCTATTTTATTTATTTTAAAGAGATAATTATTTAAATTTATAATT